>CAIGQZ010032649.1:4942867-4955619 GCA_903798205.1 Danio tinwini | reverse complement strand
ACACACACACACACACACACACACACACACACACACACACACACACACACACACACACACACACACACACACACACACACACACACACACACACACACACACACACACACACACACACACACACACACACACACACATATATATATATATATACCTAAGCATGCAAATTACTTTTAAATATCTTTGGTTGATCTCGGAAATAATTCAAGTGTGGTACCATGATAGTTTGCAACCTGCAGGGACCATTTTAGGTAGTATGAGAGACTAATGCTGTACAGTAGGCCCTCAACTATAGAGTTAGAAATATAAGTTTTAATTTCAAAAATCCATTCCCCAAAATGGGTGTTCTTTGTTTATGCACATTATAAGAAAACCATTTAATAACCCTCACTGTTTCATTTCATTTCATTTTTTAATTCGTTTTTTAATTAAATTCTATTTATTTTATTTTAATTATATTATTTATAGGGCTAATTTAAACTCACATTTAGGTTGCAGCACATTTCTAAAATAAATCTCTTTATTAAGCAGCCTAATCAAAATATAAAGCCAGCAGTACTACATGCTTTATCATGCATTTATCAAAATTTGTGCAGGCTAATGTGTGTCAGCTGGTTGACATTGCGTTTACATTTTGCTGTTAGATCGGATTAGAAAAGAAATAGCCTTAACCACCACTTTCAAGTTAAATGACAAAGATTTTTGTTTTTTGAAGCCAGGAGCATTTTTTGCAGGCAGTGTGAGGAAAAAAGTGATCACTGAACATACGGTTGTTGTTGTTTGTTTTTTTATCTTGATGAGCGTGCTTGCAATGGCATTAGTTTCATTTCAGATAAGTGCTTAAAATTGTGAAAGTTCACCTCTACTAATTTAATTTTCAGGTAGTATTTATTTTGTAATTTGGTTGCAGATGAACCCACCTCACCTGGCATCTGTAAATCTACACAGAAATGCTTTCCGCTTCAGCCTACTAGGTTATGAATAGGTTATGAATAACTGCTGAGTATTGACATTAAAGTTGTGCAAAAAAGCAGTATACTACAAAGTATACTGTACAAAGCATCAGTTCCATTTCATAAGTCAAAAAAATGCTGAGGATCTTGGTACAGAGACAAACTAGAGGAAAAACTATTGTACGCTGCAAAATATCAGCAAAAGATCTGCCTACTGTATCTTACAGAGCAGTTAGATATGCCCATGTAATTTACACACACACATGATCTCTCTCACTCTGTATGTCTCTCTGTCTGACCTATTTAGTGTGCATTCATGTCTAGGAGATCAAACTTGTCAGCTGACAAATTTTCTGTAAAATATTGCACTGCAATGACCATGGAATAATGCTGCGGTCACACTAGAGTTTGTGCGTGCAAAATTCTGTTGTGCGGCGCTGTGAAACTTGACGCACGAGCTTGCGTTTCAGGTCTGACGCATTTGTGTACGTATGAATAGAAGTCTATAGGGAGAAAAATGCAGTGTGACCGCAGCTTTAGTGGGATAATCAATGGCTAGCCATAAATTAAATTAAGTTTTATAAACGTTTTATTACGTTTAAAAAAGTTTTATAGCACAGCTGGATTCTCATCCGTAATCAGTAATAGACCAATCAGATTGATCCAAGCTTACAATAAATAGACCGATTTTACCCTACTGCCTTTTTTTTGCTTTGGAAGAGTCCCCCCTTCCACCCCATCTCCTCCCTTTTCTCCCTTTTCTAAGGGGAGCTCTCGAGACCTACCTGATCTCAAACCCCCTTTATATGTTGACCAGACGAGTGCCTTGGGCTCAATTATCTCTGAGCTCAGGGTTTTCTCCCCGGACAGCATGCCAAACCTGCTAATAACGCCAAGTATATCTAAGTGTGTCCAATAAAGAAAATCTGGGTATACCTAGGCATAGTCAAATAATAAGAGTGCAGAGATTTGCATGAAATTACAAGATTTACTTGTACTTTACATCACATTCTATGTCATCTGAACCTGAGGAGCCGTCATCAGGAGATCAACAGCCAAAACACAGACTGATATGTCGCACACAGGATCATTAATAAGCACCAGGCTGCATTTTAAGATTTTAATAATGATATATCTTTTCTTATTTTTAAGTTGATCAAAGTTTATATTAAACTTACCATGTATGTGGGACTCTTATTTGGGAGATGCAGCAAATGTATGTATATGGGAGATGCAGCAAAAAGCCAACCACACCAGTTTATCTATGTGGGGACTCCCACAACTATCCCTATAGAGCTTGTCAGAACCCAAAATGCGGGATATACAGATTGTTATTATTAACCAAAGCCACTCCAAAGAGGCATAAGGTATGTTTAATTGTATCTTTTTTTAATTTATCATGTTAATTGTAAAATTTGCCAGAGGGTAACAAACACATGTAGACTGCTGAGCATTGTGTTTAATACATGTTTGAACATTGTGTCTTATCAGTCAGCTCTTACTGTAATTTCACTGTACAGAAAGAATAGCAATAAATGTCTTAAATAATTAATAAATCACTTAATTAAATGTCATCTGTATGCAGAGATTGATATTAATTCCTGGTGGTGTTTACATTTACATTATAGCTTCAAAATACAACACACTACATATCTGTCGATCTCTTTTGTCGAGTTTAATTATAATTTAGTCTATATGCTATTTTAGGTTACTCTGTCTGGTGGTTTATATTAGATTGCTCACTCACTCACTCTATGCTATAAATTTCTCCACCACTTACTGTAAGTTTGAAAAGATTTAACAGAGCATCTACTTCATTTGTTAAAATATTTTTTAACAAATGAAGTATGGTTATTTAATTTAATATATAAATATATTATTAAAAATACAAACCAAAACAAATTATTCAGTCAGTTCAGGTCAGAGGTGTTCTGCATAGTTTAGCTTCAACGTCCTTCAACACACCTGCCTGGAAGTTTTTAGTATACCTAGAAAGATACCCAAATACCTTGATTAGCTGGTTCAGCTGTGTCTAATTGGGATTGGAACTAAAGCTGCGGTCACACTGCACTTTTCTTCTCATAGACTTCCATTCATACGCATGCGAATGTGTCAGACTGCAAACGCAAGTTTCGCAGTTCACTGCTTGAACTCTGACCTGCTAAATCGCTTCACATTATTGCGTGAGACCAATCCAAGATCAAAACATGACATCTCTGGATAGAAATTTAAAACATGGACCAATCGCTCGCTTTTTTTAATGGCTAATCATCTTCTTTAATCC
The DNA here is from genome assembly GCA_903798205.1 of Danio tinwini. NCBI lineage: Eukaryota > Metazoa > Chordata > Actinopteri > Cypriniformes > Danionidae > Danio > Danio tinwini. The sequence goes on along the minus strand of CAIGQZ010032649.1, from coordinate 4,952,382 downwards.
TGCCCCTTTTCGCAACGTCATACAGAATTTTACATGCACAAACTCTGGTGTGACCGCAGCAGAAAACTAAAACTGCAGGACACTGGCCCTCCAGGAACGAGTTTGGGCACCCCTGGTTTAGGTCATATTGTTCAGTTTGTTGCAAAGTACTAAATATTTTGATGCTAAAGTTTCTCATTTTCTCTGTGGGATACTCATGTTAGAGCTTTATTAAACATTAAAAATGCATGCAAGTTTTTTTAAAGGTTCAACTTATTCACTAGTCACTGTTAATGTTGCCTTTTGTTGTGTCAAATTCAAAATGTTTTATCTGCAGAACTGAATAATTGGTTTCTAACGGCAATACACATTATATGAGATTCTCTCAGCTAAGGACCCGCTGTGATGATTTATGATTTATATGAAATGATTTATGCTGTCAACCTGTACCCATTAAATATTTTTAGTAGACAGTTATCATCTATTTTTTAAAAGCATTTTTTGCATGCAAATTACTCATTTTCTGTGACATTTATCATTATTAAGAATTATGACTTTAAACAAGTCATATTTAGTTACTGGTGTGCCATAATCAAATCGTACAAATCAAATCATTATCACTTCATGCACTGACCAGCTGGATAATTCATTTCTCTTTGGTTTAAAAAGGAAAAGAGGACAAAATTATGCTCAAGTTCATTTAATTTAAAACACAAACTTTGTTAATCTACAGTAAATGAAGGAAAAAGCTAATGTTTCTGATTTTAGTTTTATTTAAGTAAATCACATTACATGTTTCCCATAATTTGGTCATAATTAATTCTGCTGACAAATTTAATTTGTGCAAAATGGGTTCCTAATTGCTACCAACTAAAATGTAAAAAAGATTGAATGCCTTCTTGCTCCAAATGAAGTCGACTCATTAGTCACCATATATCAAAGATAAATGTTCATTCTTCAAAAAATGAGAAGTACATGATTTAATCATTTAAGATTTGAGACCTCAAAATTCTTTATAGTGGAACATGGCTCTTTAGATTATTATAATGTTTTATAACTATTAAAAATATATATTTAAATACCTTTTCAAACCAAATATATATTCTATGGCCTTTATTTTTGAAAGGCGTGCACATTTTGATTAGTAACATGTATTAGCACTGAAGCAATTTTCTTAATACTTTGAATTTTTTGCACTCTCACATTCCAGATTTTCAACTAGTTGTAATTTGGCCAAATACTGCTCTTTTCTAGCAAAGCATGGCAAAATGATTTATTTAATTTAAAAATTGTGTATAAATCCCAATTTCAAAACATGGGCACTTATTGCTGATTTTGTGGCCCGTGGTCACATATGATTTCACTGCTTTGGCAGTGTGTTAAAGGGGTGGTGTCCTACGATATCATATTTTAAACTGTAGTTGATGTGTAATGTAGCTGTGTGAACATAAACAACATCTCTGAAATGCTCAAAGTTCAATCAAAGTCCCTTTAAGGCAAGTAATTTCCCTCGGCAGCCATGTTTGAAACGCCTCTCAGGCAGTATGTTCGGGAATTTTGTTTAAATGGGGAAGCCAAATTCTCTAAAACTACTTGCCAAGACTACGATTACATTACATATTGTGAATAACCAATAAAGTTAAACAACAACTGTTTATTTAGTTTCATTTCTAAATGTTCGTATCACATAAAATCTGCAGAAACTCACGTCCAATCCAAGCCCCTCCCCGGAGCGTTGTCATTTTATAGCAATCTCTGATTGGCTCCTGTCTTAGAAGGCGGGCTTTATTCGCCATATAGTGATCGCTAATTGGTTTCTGTACTAGAAAGGTGGGGCAAGATTCGCCATATTGACTGTTACACTTTTCCCAATTTAAAAGAATATGAGTGACATGTCTTGTGTATTCTATAGTCTTTGGTTCAATGCAAAAAGAGACATAGGCTTTTACAGAGTTAGCTTAGCAAAGCCTACAGCTAACAAACTTTGGGGACTACAAAAAAAAAAAAAAAACATCCGGGCTAGTGAGATCACAAGGACTTCCGCTTACATGCATTTACAGTTTCATTTTATTTATGTTCCAAAGAATTATAAAAAATATATAGCTAGCATTTGATAAAGGAGAACTTCCAGAATCTTTCCTAGTTCAGTGCTAGATTCGGCTAAAAACTCCTCAAAGGAGCAGCTCCAACAAGCAGAAGCTGTGGATTGTGAGCCACAACCTGTAAGTATTTTTTATTTGTTAAAATTGATCTATAACATGCACAGTGTCTAGTGTTAATGGTATGTTGCAGCAAGGATGTAAACAACGGGAAATGTTTTATTTGTAACAATTTAGCTACAAATTCATATTTATCAGTCATCAAACCGATGTAAACACTGACAATCTAAAGCAGCGCTGCAGTGTCTGTCTATGCAGCCGCTTTCCCTGCATTCTTCATCTCAGATAATGAAATCACAAAAGATGTGAAGTTTCATATTACTTAGACATGCTTATTCAGAATATATGTGACAGAAATGTAACGCGTTGAGTAATACAGAATTAAAAAATACTGGATAACTCACCTAACTCGTGTTGCAACAGAAAAATCAATCAAATCTCACACGGGTCGCATTCCACAACTTGTGCCTTATTCTCCTGTCAATAGCTACACTGTATGTTACTGAAAAATAACAATTCAATCATTAGAAAAAATAAAAAATAAACATCGCTCCCGTACACATGCGGTTCTCGTGTTACATGCGTCTACAGACTGTTCACACACGCGCATACATAAAATAGCGATTCTATCTTAAAGGAACCACACCCAATTTTCACTCATTGCAGACACTTGTCAAATTTTATTTTAGAAAGCAGGCATGAAGTTCATTGTATTGTTTTATTTTCTGTCTGACTGAAGGGGTTCACACACCGGATGCGCTGCTCAGCGCTGCGACACGGCGCGCACATGACAGTTGGAATTATCGCACACCAGACGCGCACATTCACACGCTATTTAAAATACAACTATTAAGATGGTGCTCTGTGGCGCGGCAGAAATGTGAACAGTGTCCTAAGTCGTAGCTGGGCGCTGCGGACAACCGAAGACTTGCGGCGCCGGTGTGTGTACTCTGATAGAAACCTATATTTAGAATTCTAAAATACATGGCGTTGCATGGTGCAACGCAGCACGCCACCGAGCAGCGCATCCGGTGTTTGACCCCCTTAAGGCTCAAACTGATACGGCTAACAGCTACTCTGATTGACACTAGAATCAAAGCACGTGCTTGTGGAGGTGTGACGCTTTACTGGTGACAAGGAGCCGATCTGTAAATCACAGCACATTATGTTAGCTGACCAATCAGAGCCTCTTGAGGATGGGCCTTTCAGAAGAACTAGGAAATATGACAGTCATTTTCATGTAAGAAGAGTAGCTGTATATAATCTAAGTAAGATATATGAAAAAATTATGTGATTTTCTACATATGAAGCATGAGCACACATTGCTTTGCATCACAAAGAACACACAAACAAGCCTTAAAAATACACTTTGGAACACCCCTTTAAGGATCATTATTATGATGGACTATAAAAAGCCATAATCAATCAGGTGATTTCCAGAAGGAATGGCATGATGGATTAAACCCTGTCTGTGAACCAAGACACTTCTAACCCTAACCTTTATTTTCTGGTTGTATTTTAATTAAGAGAATGTTTACACACACCAGTTCCCACTTGGGAAATAAATTTGAAATGCTTTATAAAAACACCTATACTAAACAATGTTTATCTGAAAATGCAAGCATTCAAAATAACTTCTATCCACTAAAGTTTTAGTGGATAGAAAATATTGTTAGGCCAGTATAAATCCAATTTATCCCCACTAACAGTACAAACATGTGTGCTTTGTATCTAGACAAAAGCTAGATACATTTTTGACATGGACTCCTGCAATTATTTAAAACATGATTGAACTGCAGTTGTTTATAGACGACCCAATTATCCAAAATGAGTTTAAGAACTGACTTTTATCAATCCTTTTTTATAAGCACTTTGAATTATTAGTGTGTGTGAAATATAAATTGAAATAACGTTTCTTCTTTATAACGCGTGATGATGATTGATGGTGAAAACAACAAACAAATTGTTTCCACAGATAGCTGAGAGCAGAAAATGAGGGAGATGAAAAACTGCCTTCAAACTGTCACCTTGCATACAGTTAAACGCTATGCAGATCTCGTTACACTATAAAACATATTTGAAAAGTAGTAAGGGGACCATAAAGGCGTGTGTTACTGATACTCATCACTTTTGTACCTTTGTGCAAGACACTTCACTTAAGGTCTCTGAAGGGGGATTGTGATGACAACCGCTGACATGTCTTGATCCCAATCTCTTCTTGTCATTTCCTGTTTGCTGACACTGTCAATAAACAGCCAAAAAGAAGTTGATCTCCCCAGCAGAACTGGAGCTTTTGGTATTTGCAGCATTTTGGATGCTCATTTGTATGCATCACTGGAGTGCTTTAACCGCAGGTTTGTTTGTCTTTTAAAACAAGTTGTTAAGTTGAAGAATATATGTTTATTTTCTTTTAAACACATTTGTGACAGTTTCTCGTTTAGGGTCATGAACATGCTCCCAAAATTACGCATAAAACATGATGTTCACTGGTCAGTTTGACCCACAACTTCATGGCTAACAGAAGCTACTTGGAACAGATGAACAAAAAGTTAAAGCAAAGCTGGGTGTTGTTAGATTCTCAATTACACTCTATATTTAGGTATTTGTGGTGCTGATACAGATGCAGTTTACTCTTGTCAAAATATTAGTGAAGTATTCTTTCATTGTTAATTAGCAGAACATATTCATATAAAAATAAGACTTATTATGATCTGTACTTATTAAAATGTATAAAACAATGAGTGTTCATACTAAATTGAATTGTGTTTTAAATGATTAAATGCTTATTGCTGACAAGTGGGCAGACCCTGGTGGTTTAGATGAGAGGCTTTCAACTATTAAGGGGTGCACGAGAACTTGAGGCATACACTTGAGTAAATTATGATGACGATTTTATGCATTCACTAGAGTGAATTTAATTAACGTTAGTCCCACAGCTAACTATCAGGCACCTGTAGAGTTAATGTGTTTGAGTAAAATATCTAGGCTGCAAATAAAATGGACCGGTGGCTTTTTTAAATTAATGACGGTGAATGAAAGTAAAACCAGTGAGCAGTGCCCTTCTGAATCAAATCAGCAGGATGCCCTTCTGGATCTTTCAAGTGACCTTACTTTGAAGACATTACTGACTATGTTTACATGGACATCAGTGATCTAATTATTTGCCTTAATCTGAATAAGACAATAATAAAATTAAGGTGCTTACATGAAGTGCTTTTTGAATGTTCTGCACCAGGCTATCCATGTGTCCTGCAGAGTTTTATGTTATTTTGGGTGTTTCATCCAGCACCTCATTTTACTGATCCCCTCCTCAACTGCCCTTCTCCCCTGTCCGCTGTTCACTTTCACTTTATACCCCGCCCCGCTCTTTTTCGTCCGCGACACCCCTCCACCATCCACCGCACTAAGACTCCTACCCCCGTCCCCTCCCACTCGCCACTTACATGTGCGACACCTCTCCATCCTTTGGTAACATGCCGGATCTGTTTCCCCGATCTGTTCTGGGACCTCGAAATTCACAAATTAAGCACTGGGTTTCATCCTTAATTTTTTCAACTTTAACTGCAGTTTGACAGTTTCACTTTCATTCAGGAACATTTTATGCATGCCCTCATGACAAACTGAGGTATTGGATGTGAGTATGAAGTAAGGACTGGTGAAAGAGTGTTGTTTTAATGGAATTTAAATGTGGTCTTTCACTGTCTCGGTGGGTGCAGAGAATAGTGTCTTGTGTGTATTGAATATCCTGTCACAAAATGCGTCAACAAGTCCTACATGATGGTAATAGCTTGATTGCAGTGTTTTCAATAATGCCACTAAAATATGCATACTCCACGTCTTGATTGTATTTCTGTTTTGTTCGATTATGATTTAGTCGGATTAAGGTAATCAAAAATCGCTGTTCACATGGTAGATTCTTAATCAGAGTATTGTCTTAATCGTATTAAAATCGGAGCATTGGTTTTCATGTAAACGTACTCACTGTTCGGCCCAACCACACCGTCGAGGCTATGCGAACTTGGCTTTGTAAAGCAGCATTTTCTGTATGTACATAAATAAAATGCAATTAGGCTATATGGCTCACGCTTATTGACAGTAGAAGATGATTTATGGTTAGCCATGTCAGGAATCCAACCACAAATTTGTCCTACATAATAATACAATACAATAATAATAATACAAACAGGCTCAGCCATCACATGGAATCAGGTAAGCTATACTGTATGTTTACATTTCAACACATTTTAAAAAGAAAGTTATTTGTGCACGATGTTTGCACATGCATTATAATTTCTGAAAATTGCAAACCACTGAGCCACCGTGCCGCCTTATGCTAAAATTAATAATAGTTATTAGGTTCTGACTAATTAATTAAAGCTGCTGTACTTTTAACAATTTGATGCACAAGAACATCTTTTACACTTGTGGCAGATTTTAATTAGTTTAATCAGAAGCATTATTTTGGATCATAACAACTAAAATGTTTTTCACACTATTACAAATTACGTTTGAGGAACCTTTTTTATTTTGAAGAAAAGTGAAACGATTTTAAATGTCAGCACTTTGGAAAAGCCCTTCTTTCTGTTTTCTTCCCTGTTTATTTAAAGATTGTAAGGTTTGTATGTTTTTACAGATTCTCTGTTTGTTATCATGATGTGTTTTCTGGTAAAAAGTCCAATTAGGACCACAAAAATCCTACCAAGAGATCAAACATGATACAGAGGATAGCTGTTCTACAAGTGTTATAATTTGAACGCAGCAGCGCTCTGTATACGGAGTCCAATTTACCAGTTTTTCTGCTGCTGAAAACTGCAGTTGTGTTTTTGTGAGGGTGTGGACACGAGTGCAGGAATGTTAGAGTGCATAAGTGATGCTAAGAACTCTGTTATCTCAGTAAGACTCCTGTTCCTTCCTTTGTTGTTCTTTTACCCAGGATCCCAGCTCTCGCTCTCGCTTTCTCTCTTTTACACACACGCACACACACACACACACACTGTTATGATTCTGCCTCTGATAGCCTGCTGGTGGCGTTTCCATGGTTACTCTGCATTTCCTAAATCCTAAAGAGAATGAAAAATGGAAGTTAGATAAAGTTTAATAAGCGGGAGATAGCATAGGGAGAGAGTTAGGTATAGCTCACCCCCATCAGCATTTACAATAAAGCCTGTTGACCCTTTTTGCTCACTGAACACTCGCTGCATGACTTCGCACCTGTTCAAAAAGACCCAAGGCTAGTTTAAGGCTTCATATATGCAAGACATATTGAGGAAAAGATTACATATATTACTGCTTCAGATGTATGTTTAGAGGTACTATAACCTCTAAAAAAACTAGCTAAAGAAACTGGCACTATTTTTGGTGCCAGTTACACACAGTACTGTGAAAATTTAAGTACACCCCAGAGTTTCTTTTTTTTTTTTGCAATGTCCTTGTAAATAATGATTCATAAAAATTAAATTTATTGTGTGTAAAAAAAGGGTGGGCAACACGGTGACACAGGGTCAGTTGGCATTTCTGTGTGGAGTCTGCATGTAGTCCTTGTGTTTGCATGGGTTTCCTCCAGGTGCTCCGGTTTCCCACACAGTTCAAAGACATGCACTTTAGGTGAATTGTGTAATACATATGCTGGATAAGTTGGCGGTTCATTCCGCTGTGGCTACCCCTAATGAATTAAGGGACTAAACTAAAAAGAAAATGCATGAATGAATGAATGAATGAATACATGTAAAAACAATCCACCCTAATTTAAAGCTACCCTCTGTTACTTTTTGGGTAAAAAATTACATTAAATTCGTGGAGTCACACAATTCTAATATTGATTTATTTTTTATTTCAGAAGAAAGTACAGTATAGCAATACTGATTCACATGTTTTGGTGTGGTATATGATAATTGGCGATCATTTCATTTCATCCCCACTGGTTCATAGCATGATTTATTGTAGTACTGTACTCTTTTCCTCCTCAGGTGCTCAGATCAAAAGAGGCAGACATGTTACTAACTCAGATGGCATTTCTTAAAAAATCTTATTTGTGTCAAATTGTCAAGACTTGAAATCTATGACTCTAAAGTACAGTATCACCCAGTGCAGTTATTGACAGCAACGTTAAAACCACCTCCACTGAGGAACCACATGATGCTCGACCCAATTGAATTGTAAAACGATTGAATGAGATTAGCATTAGTAGATTAGTAGTGCATTTGCTTGTGGGTTTTAAAGGCATTCATGTATTTGTGATTCACAAAAATACACTTTAATATCATTAATCAAGCAGTAACTCACAGGCACTCAATTAAATTATCCTAACTTTACTTACAGTTGACCCAATTTAGCAAATAAATGTACACTAAATAAACAAAAAAGTTATGTGTTACTTAACTAATCATTAACTCATTTTTGCTGACAAATATACGCTGCAAATATACATAGCATATTTGGATAACACTTGAAGGGGTGTTGAAAATGTCAATTCACTTTTCATTTTAAATGCAACAATGACATCAAATGTCTTTGTCATGACAACTTGACATTACCAAGGCAACATAACCTGAATGAATATTTCAGTGGCATAGTTGAATTTGAGGGCGGCACTGTGGCTCAGTGGTTAGCACTGTTGCTTCATAGCAAGACGGTTCCTGGTTCGAGTCCTGGCCGGGCCAGTTGGCATTTGGAGTTTACATGTTCTCCCTTGTTTCCTCCGGGTGCTCTGGTTTTGCCCACAGTTCAAAGACATGCGCTAGGTGAATTGGATGAACTGGCATGAAAAGGCATTTGTTGTGTAAAACATATGGTGGAATAGTTGGCGATTCATTCTGCTGTGGTCACCCCTGATAAGCCAAAGGAAAATAAATTAATGACAAATTAAATTTGTCATTATAATTCCCCATTAAAAGTGTCAATACTCTGTCAAATAATTAACAGCATCATTAACATTTAATGACAATGAAAAGTGTGTACCACAGTATGTCAAGACAAATCATCACTTTAGAATTATAAGGTTTTATCTGCTTTCTGAACAATTTTGAGGTATTCAAAGATTTTGCATTCCATAGTAAACAGTATGTATGTAACATTTGTTTTTTAAATAAAGTCTTAATGTAAACAACCTATAAAAAACATCCCATAATGTAAATAAGTTGTCAATTAATAAGAATGTCAATAACTCCATTTTTACAAAAATGTCAGATAGATCCTTATAATTCTAAGGTGACGAAATGTTAATGACACTACTGTTAAATTCGTGAAAATGACAATGGCCTCATGACAATCATGTTCATGACCGATTTATGACCGAGGTTATGTTGTCTTGGTAATAGCAAGTTGTCATGACAAAGACATCTCAAAAAATGCCACCTTTTCATTTAAAATGACTTAACT
>CAIGQZ010032649.1:4905951-4922867 GCA_903798205.1 Danio tinwini | reverse complement strand
ATTTCTTTTTTCTTTTTTAAATATTTCCCAAATTATGTTTAACAGAGCAAGGACATTTTCACAGTATCACAGTTACCATTTTTTCTTCTGGAGAAAGTCTTATTTATTTTATTTCAGCTATAGAATAAATTTAAAAAATTTTTTAAAACCATTTTAAGGTCAAAATTATTAGCCCCTTTAAGCTATATTGTATTTTTTTGATAGTCTACAGAACAAAACCATCGTTATACAATAACTTGCCTAATTACCCTAACCTGCCTAGTTAACCTAATTAACCTAGTTAAGCCTTTAAATGTCACTTTAAGCTGTATAGATGTGCCTTGATAAATATCTAGTCAAATATTATTTACTGTCATCATGGCAAAGATAAAATAAATCAGTTTTTAGAAATGAGTTATTAAAACTATTATGTTTAGAAATGTGTTGAAAAAAAATTCTCTCCATTAAACAGAAATTGGGTAAAAAAAATAATCGGGGGGCTAATGAGTCAGGGGGTTTAATAAATCTGATTGCAACTGCGTATATATATATATATATATATATATATATTTGTATATAAATTTATATACATAAATAAATATAATTTGTTTGTACATTATATATAGTTTGGTACCATATATGATAAACAGATAAAGCAAATTGTGGTGATTTACCAAAAAGGTAATTTACCAAACATTACAAATAATGTCTATATCAGATATTTATGTGTAAACGTGCATATACACATGTTTGGTAATTGAATAAACAGTTTTAAGTGTGATTGCTTACACAATGAATAAAGATTGAAAAGTTGTGAAGAGTTTAACAGTTTAAATGAGAACTGACTCATCAATTTTGATCAACAAGCCATATGCAATTAGTGTTTGTCCAAACTACAGACAATTGTACTTACTGTTTGCACACATGCGTAAAAGCATTTGCAATTTGCCTAAATCAATAAGAAATGCCACTCTGATGTGAACAAGAAGCTAATAGTTCAGAGATCTAAAAAAATGACCTACATTGAGAATTAAGTCAAAGCAATTGAGAAAAACTGTAACAAATGTACTTACTAAAAAACTTTGTCACAACATAAACAAATGAAATATACTGATTAATTGATAAATAAAATGAAGTCAATGTTTAATCTACTTAGAAATTAGAATTACTTTTACACACTAAAATGCAGCTCAATTTTGTTTTTTGATAAATCATAATTTTGATGAAAAAATGATTCATTGTCAGTTGATTTTAATATATCAGAACTCCAAATTTCTAATACTAAAATGTTTGAGAACAAGCAGCATTGCCATATTTACAGCACAAATACCAGAGGAAATATCTTATCCAGTATTGAGGGCTTTCAAATATTGTGTTGGACCCTTTGGGGGACCTAGAAAAAAGGAGTTTGAGAACCACTTGTCTAAATCATTTCCCCCTCACTCTTTCTGTGTTGTCATGAGCAAACTTTTCTCAGTTCGGGTGACATCTATGCTGTAAAAGTTTGAATGGTGAACATATTTTTCTCTTAAAAATCAACTTTTCAATCTCATAGGCAGCCCACAGGACACACACTCATGTGAAAGGCAGGACAGGGCTCTAGAGTACGGAGCTATATATTCTGCTTAGGGGGGAAAGCTGCATCTTTCCTTCCTTTCAAATACTCAAGTGCCTGTCAAAACGGCCTATAAATATTCATGAAGGTGGTAACATTTGGCAGAGCGAACTCTCCCTGACACACTCACACACACGCAGGCTGTCTGACATTTGGGCGTGTTTGCAGACGGACGTGTGTCTGTTTGCATGGAAAGACATGGAAATCAATAGGTCGTAATTACACTGTTTGTGCTGGCGCTCTTCTCAGATGTGCATAATTAATTGGTACCGAGCTCGTTTGATTGGGTGCCGGTACCGAAACTGGGTCACGATATAGAACGACGGACTGCTAAAGTCTTCCGGCTGCTTTCCCAGACAGAGATTAAGTCTAGTCCAACAGGATTTTCAACAGAGAATCACAATCCACAGTACAATTTACTCCATGACAATCCTTCCCTGAAAAACTGCCCAGAGGAGTCATGACCGCTCCTCGTCCCGCCGCTGCATAATTGAAAAATCAAATTAAAAAGAAGCAGAAACTCACACCTCTCCCCTGTGAAATATTGTAAATATTAATTCAGTCATTTTATTTGTTGGCAAACAACTTTCACTGTTACAACAAATATTAGTTATGAGTTCATTCAGTTTAGAATGCATATGAAAAGAATAAATAATAATTTCATTGATATTGTAATAATAATATTGATGATAATAACAATAAAAAAAGGTCTCAGTGCTGATTCGTTTCTTTTCCCGACGCTCTCTAAGATCCTACATTTCTGTTGGAAAAATAACAAATAATAATAATAAAAAAAACAAGACTGAATCACAGGAATAAATATGCAGTCAATTTTTTTCGGGGTGGGTTAACAAGGGATAGATGTGCAAGCTACAGGGAGTCTCAGTTTGAGAACAAGTAAACAGTAGTTTCAGAAACCGACCTTTACAAGGTTGTTTCCATTTTCCAAACAACTCCGCTGAATTCCTAGTCTGTTCTTTCACTTGGTTATTTTATGAGTTCACGCATGATTTTTAATCACTATTTCCCCCAGACCACACTTTTGTTTGCGATTTCACCTCACTAGCTTCTCTTTCTATGTTGATTAAACCGTTAAAAACAAACTCGATATGTCATAATAACAAACCATCTTTTAGCCTGAGAACATTTTTAGCTGTGTCAATACACACATGTCTGGAATTCCTGCACTTTCACATAAAAGGTGGCAAGCGTAAACACTCTGGTATTCGTGACGTGACGACATTCCAGCATCATTGGGATCCCATCTGCAATGGCTGTCAATCACGAAACAGCCACTTTCCCAGAGTCTCTTGGTTATCATCGACACAGTGAGAATTACAATAACAAAGTGTTGCTTTTGAAAAAAAAAAAGAGACGAAGGAAGCATGGTCATCCTTCCAAACCAAAGTGTGTATGTCGATATGTGTGCTGTGTCTATTAGGGATAGTATTCTGGAGGACCAGCACAGCATTGTGGGATTGGTCTAGTCTACAAAAACACATACAGGGGGGCAAAATATGTCGAAAACATGAAACGCATACGATCATATGCAATATCGGGGAATCTGTACATTTTACATGGACAAAATGTTCCATTTGTTTGTATTTAGTGAAGATTATCTTTCCCATAACTGAGATTATTACTGAAAAAGAAACGTAAGAAAACAAGATGCGTCCTCAGTTTTTAAGATTAGATGACTTCCAGATCGGTGCTAAACGAGAAGGAATGTGTGCAGCAGAGAATCACAGAGAAGTCTAGAGAGTTGTTGTGGGTTTAATGCAGAGTCTAGGTCAGTGGTTTCATTATCATACACGGTCATCTAAAATGGCAGCTAGTTTTTCCGTAGTCTGTTTACAGGCTCTCCGCTATCCACGGTGAGCTTCAAGGAAAATCACACGGCCACTGAATGAAGGTCGAGGAGATCAAATGATCAAGGGAGCAAAAGTTTGTCCACGTCTCCAGATATTAAAAGGGCTTTACTCAGCAGTTTCCAACGAGATTGACAAGAAAAAAGGTCTATGAGACCTGCCTACATGCGGTAGTCCTTGTTCTAGCGTAGGAATGGGTTACTAGTTCTGGTTACTGGTTCTAACTGGAGCTGGATTTTGGTGACTTGTATGAACTGGAGTTGTGGGGCTTTCTGGAATCAGTCTCTCTATCAGTGCAGTAGGTAGTGTATCCCATGCCTTGTGCATTGTGTCACACTCACACACACAAGCGCTGAGTGACAATGTGTGTGCGCGTGCGTCAGTGTCTATAGGCTGGTGACCAGTTGTGAAGGATCTGGTGGCTGTTCTTCAGGCGACGAGTCTTCTTTCTCAGGTGGGGCGATGAACCCATCACTGCCGCCACGTCCCATCTGATAGTAGCTCTCTAGTTCCTGTATGTGGTTCCTGGAGCCCAGGTTGGGCATACTTTTGTAGTACACGTCGTCCGACTCCATGATGACCCCTTTGCCGTTGGCCAAGTGCAGCTCGCTGCCCTCTTCCTCCTCCCCGTCTTCTTCCTCCTCTTCGTCTTCATCATCATGGAGACCGTTGATGAGGTCATCAGTGCCGTGCGGGAGGTCGGTGAGCGTGGGCATGCTGGTATAAAGCGAGTCTCTGAGGGGGGAGTGTGTGTGCGCACGGGGAGTGTGTGTGTGGGAAGAGTGTGTGTCATTGGGGAGAAGGGGGAAAAAGCTCTCGCTGTTCTCCTGTGGAAGGCGCCGATGGGCAGTAAACGTGTGCAAGGGGGCGTGGTTTTCAGGAGGGGGCGGTCTTGGTGGCAGGAGCGGAGCTTGTGACTCCTCCCGAATGAGTTCCAGGCTTAACCCACCCCCATCGTCATGCCGATGAAACGCTCCTGGGTTGTCGAGTACCATGACATCGTCTTTCGCGATGGACGAAGATCCAGCGACGCCTCCGTTGGCCAGGTGGTTGTTGAGTTTGTTGGTCAGGGTGCCTTGGTGGGCTTTTCCCTGTCGCTCCTGTGTGTTCAGGTATGAAGGAGCGTAGTTTGCCGTCAGCTCTTTCAGGATCTTCTTCTCAAGCGTTGTTGGCGGCTCGCTGCCACGGGAACTGTAGGTAAGGTAATCTCCTGCTGCCACACCATAGCTGTTGCCATGGTTGCCATTAAGAGGCAGTGTATCCATGACGCTGGAGTCCCGTGCGTTGTTGAGAATGCCCTCTGAAACGGGAAATCATACAAAATTTACAATCACACTTACCCTCATTAACTGATTACATCTAGCACAATGATATTGGGGAATTCATTTTATAATGTCCTCATAATATGTACTTGTAGTAATAACAGAAAACTATGCCTAACTGCATACAACCAATCCTAAATCTGTCTAATCCTACAGTAAGTAGTTCAAAGATGAAAAAATATTATTTTTTAAGAATTTAAAGAAATAATATAAATAATTAATTTTCGAACCTATAAAAGAAACAATATTTTATAATTAAATAAAATAAATAATTAATGTTGGTTTTATTTTGGAGCAAATATTAACGACTATAATACAATTTTAGAGAAAACACCCACTGTATGGCATTCAATCTAGCGATAGCTTATAATTATTTCAAACAGTTTATCCTAAAAAAACTTGTGAATATATTTGTAACAAAAATCATTTGATAACATGATGAAAAACTTATTTTTATCCTAATTAACTGTCATTAAGTTATACTTTATTCTTTAAGCCACCAGGTATTGCCCATTGTCAGGAAGTATTAAATCATTTGAAATGTAATAATGTTATGATATATTATTAATTATGATTACTTATTCCTTTATACATCTTAATAATTACCTGTCAGAATAAGTATGTTTAATTCAAGTGTTGTATTAAAATTTAAAGTACTAAAATATAGTTTGATTTTTAGATGAATCTCTTTTTAATTTTAATCTGTTATGCTGAATGATGATGGGACATTTCATCTCCACTTTAACATTTTATATCTATATTAACTGAATTATCTCTCTCTCTCTCTCTCTAAATATATATATTTACAGTTAGTCAGAATTATTAGCCCCCCATTGAATTTTCTTTTTTAATTATTTCCCAAGTGATGTTTAACAGCAAGGAAATTTTCACAGTATGTCTGATAATATTTATTCTTCTGGAGAAAGTCTTATTTGTTCTATTTTGGCTAGCATAAAAGCAGTTTTTAATTTTTTAAAAAACATTAAGGTCAAAATTATTAGCCCTTTTAAGCTATATATTTTTTCGATGGTCTACAGAACAAAACCATCGTTATATAATAACTTGCCTAATTACCCTAACCTGCCTAGTTAACCTAATTAACCTAGTTAAGCCTTTAAATGTCACTTTTAATTGTATAGAAGTGTCTTGGAAAATATTTTGTAAAATAGTATGTACTGTTATCATGGTAAAGATAAAATAAATCAGTTATTAGAAAACTATTATTATTAAAACTATATTATTAAAACTATGATGTTTAGAAATGTGTTGAAAAAAATCTCTCTGTTAAACAGAAATTGGGGAAAAAAATAAACAGGGGTGAATAATTCTGACTTCAACTGTATATTTTTTATTATTATTAACATTATTATTATTTACATTTACTAAAATGGGCTTGTTGTTGTCTTAACTGTGTGTTGTCTAATAATATTCCTTAAAAATTATAATTACACAATAACAGCTATAACCAAAGTGTACCTAAATATTTTACACACACTATTTATGATTACTTGTAAAATGAATCAGTTCATATACTTTACGGTTAGCTTCATGAAAGATGCTATCAAATAGGATATTACCGTTTATCAAAAGCAAAACAGATGAATACAGGAGGGATGCGGGTTTAATGGGGGAAGGAGCAGAGGAGGGAATGGGAGGGATAAGAAATAGGGAAAGATTAAAGAAGAGAGACGCAAAGGAGAATATATTATAAATGTGGAGCTGTTGTGAAAGTAAATGAATCATACTTGAATCTCTGTAGGAGGCTGCAGACCCGCATGAAAGAGGAGAGAGAGAGAGAGAGAGAGAGAGAGAGAATGATTACACACATAAATGCTTATGGAACACGTTCATAGAGAGAGAGGGAGAAGTATTATATTCAGCTCAGGCTGTGACGGCCATTAGTGACTGAACGCTAACCTGCTGAGTTTAGGACAGATGATAAGCTGAAATGTTCCTTTACCACCAAATTATTAAACAGAACAGATGGACATAGAAACAACATAAACAAGCTCATTAAACAGACACAGGAAGTATGGATTTCCTTGCTATTTTTGGGCGTGTGTGCCTGTATTGAAGCATGTGTACAGACAGAATTGTGTTTGAGGAAGTTTTAATGCTTTTTATTTCCCAAGCTAACAACAAGATGCAGAAAAGAGTTAAATTAAAAACACAGAATCATATAGGACACAAAAAAATTTACAGATTTTTTTTTTTTACTAAAATCACAGCAAAAAAAAAGAGAAAGGTAAAAGAAGTTATCTAAAAGCTTTATTAATTGCCTATAGAAATAATGCCCAAAGAACAAACTGCCTTTTTTATTTACACCAGACCATACAATTACTCTAAGCACACATACAATTACTCTTGATTTACAGCTGCTTTATGAATGAATAATCAATTAATTTGATTGGTTATAGGTACTTTAAGAGATTGTCAATATAAAAGTTGGTTAATTAAATATAATCAAATAAAAAATGTAAATACACTACCTGACAAAAGTCTTGTCATCTATCCAAGTTTTAGGAACAACCAATAATAACTTGACTTCTAGTTGATCATTTGGTATCAGAAGTAACTTATATGAAAGGCAAAGTCCTCTAGATTACACTTATTTTAGCAAAATAAAACATGATCATGCCTTGATTTTTAATTATTTAATTAGGACAATAAGGTCTGACTTTGCTTAGATGAAAGTCTTGTCACTTAACAGAAATAATGTCCAGTATAGAATATAAAGTCATGGTGCAGTAGAAAAATAATTAATACTTTTTATGACTCCCATGAGCTTGATTGACTGCATCCATACATCTCTGCAATGACTCAAATAATGCAATAATAAAGTCATCTAGAATGGCAAAGAAAACATTCTTGCAGGACTCCCAGAGTTCATCAAGATGCTTTAGATTCATCTTTAATGCCTTCTCCTCCATCTACCTCAGACATGCTCAATAATGTTTATGTCTGGTACTGTAACTGGGCTGGCCAATCCTGGAGCACTTTGACCTTCTTTGCTTTCAGGAGCTTTGATGCAGAGGCTGAAGTATGAAAAGGAGTGCTTTCCTGCTAAAGAATTTGCCCTCTCCTGTGGTTTGTAATGTAATGGGCAGCACAAATGTCTTGATACCTAAGGCTGTTGATCTTGTCATCCACTCTGCAGATCTCCCGCATGCGTATTTTTGATGATTGTGATGCAGTTCAACAGATAATTCATCTGAAAAATCTACCTTCTGCCACTTTTCCAAATGAGCAACTAGAAGTCAAGTTATTATTTGTTGCTCTTGCCACTGGGATCGACGACAAGACTTTTGTCAGGTAGTGTATATATGGGTTAGATTCCACACAATCAATTTGTTTTGGGACAACATGAAGGAATTAAATTAACTTATAAGTTTTCACAAATTTAAGTGAATTGAACATAAAACAATTATGTTGTCCACCAAAAAACTCAAAAATTGTGTTATTTCATCTCAATTTAGTAGTAGTTTCAACAAACAGCAAATGTCATTTTTTGAGTCTAGAATACTGTAGAAGATGTCCAACTGTCAAGCTTTCAAGTCGTAATTAAAATGTATATTAGTGTAAAATATAATATTATTACAGTTTTTCTCCATTGGTTTGGCTCATTTCTTGAAACTGGAATTACATTCTCAATACTCTAAGATTGTTTTGCAAATAAACACTATAGCTCACTCACAAAAGCTCATATCTTTCCCAAAACTGTTTGTTCATATGTCAAAACTAAATTTCCTTCTCATTTAAACAGTCAGTGCCCCCAAAATCTTTTGTCCCTTTGGCATTGCCTAAGCACTGCAAGTCAAAATGTTTAGATGTTTTGTTACTAGACAGAGGACCATTAAAATATCCCTTATGTCCACCTTTCAGTCTTAGCCCAGTTTTTGAAAATGGTTACTGAACTGTGTTTTTGTCTTTTGTCAGAATGCAATTGTGTAAAAAAACTAAATAAAATAAATGGATACGATTTTAAAAATTATAAGAAATAAGGATTTTCAGTCTGGTCTAATGAGGAAATGGAACTATTTTATGCTTTGTCAGTTCAGTGGCAAATTTCGTACGAAAATGTACGATTTTAAAAAGGAGGCTTGTCACCCAACCCCACCCCTAAACATAACCTTTATTGGGGGGATAAGCAAATTATACTAAATTGTATGAATGAGATCGTACAAATTCATCAGAATTAGCCACTAAAACAAAAAGTTACAAATTGCCGTGAGACAGTGTTGGAATTTTTGATTAAAAGTAGCCTCCAAGGTTTGACATCATACATTGCACTCATACTGCCAATTAAATCACACACATAAAGTAATTAACATACATCAGAATAAAAAAAGGTACTGTATACAGCATAATACACTGTAATATAAACACACAAACAAAAAACTATGAAAATGATATGCGGCCTACAGTGCTTGATTGGTCATCTGAGATGTGTGCAATTCCTCCTTTGTTAGTCAAGTTCTAGTGTCACCTGACTGCCAGTTGCTGTAATAAATGTACCAAATGTTCCACGGAGTCATATATGATATTGATGGTATTATGTTCTTGACTAATTTTGAAAATTAAACAGACTATTGTGCATGTGATGACTTATACAATGAAATGACGCTGACACATTTTGGAGCGAACAACCATTGAACGGAGAATCAACAATCAGTTTAGATCAACTAGATCTATTCACTTGGAAATTGTGCTAACGGTAGGCTATCTGTACTTAATCATTTGCAAAGATGTACTTAGACATTTGCAATTTGATGAAATAAATGAGAAAAATCTATTCTGTTGTGAACAATTGCCAAGTGGTTTGGAGGTTTGTCCATGCTGTTTTGAGAATGTAATTCCAGTTTCAAGAAATGAGCCAAACCAATGGAGAAAAACTGTAAAAACATAAAATCCAAGGAAATATAATCTTAATAAATCTGCAGAGCAAAAACCTCTAAATGATATCTGAAATTTTTTTCTAAAATTAGGATTTTTTTTCAGCCAACTATGCTCTCAGTTATACCTTCTTGCTATGAGGCAAACGTGCTACCCACTGCGCCACCGTGCAGCCTGCTCTCATTTATATCACTTTAAATGCAATAAAAAGAACATAATCATCACTGTAAAAGTAAGATTTCTGAGCCTATACATAAATTGCTAATTTTTGAAGTAAATACCATACGGCATTTAGAGGTTTTTGCATCACAACTTTTCATGTACACTTACATAATACGATTTACACAAATGTACAAAAATGCAAATAATTTAATACAAATTATTCATATCTTGCAGCATATTTTAAATATGCAATTTGAATATTCTGCACTTTATGTGTTAAGAGGGAGAACAGTCATCCAAATAATTTGTGCATTTAAAAAAATGAAGACAGAATGTTATTTTTGCTTTAATTGCAAAAATGAACACTTTTTTTTTAAGGAGCCACGACAGATTCCCTTCACAGTTGTCACCCTGAGACAGCATTGCAGCTTGTGAATGTGTATGTGAAAGGCAAACCTTGGGTGTTGAACATGTTGGCAGTAGGGTTATTGTACACAGCAGACTCTCCCAGTAGTGTGTTATAAGGATTAGTGCCATGAGGACGTAACAAAGCATTGGAGATGAGATGGTTAGCCATGGTACCTACAACATCCATAAACAGAGAGAGAGAGAGAGAAAGAGAGACAGAAATGGAGGCAGCAAGAAGAGAGAAGACAGAAAGGAGGAGCAACAAAGAGACAGAAAAAAGATGTACAATAAACAGTTAGAATGATGCAGACGACAGTAAGTCAGTAAACGTGTTCAAACAGCTTTAAACATCAGCAGTCGCAGCATGTTAGTTGGTCGGAGAGGAATGTAAAACCTCCCATGCGGACTGTAATATCAGCTCAACATAGAGCGTGTTTATGTTGGACAGCTGTTGATGTTTGACATTTTGCCTTGCCAGTGTGTCTTGATTGGGAGCCTTTTTTTCCATGGCTTGGGCTCTGATGTCGCTGGATGACTTTTAAAAGCCCACATTCTTGTTTACACAGGACGGAGAAGACAAAGGAGCTCAGAGGAGCAAATCATATTAGCGTTTGGACATAACAGAGGCAGGAAGGGTTTGAGAATAAGCAGAACATGAGCATGCACACACACACAGATGTCTGATCCATTTGGACTCCAGGGTCAGGAAGTTGGATGGCTTTTCTCCTGCGTTCCAGATTCTTCTGCAGTTCCTCTTTTTTTCTTCGTTCTCTCAGGAAACAAACACACACTCTGACAATTCTTTATCTACGGGGACTTTGGGCTGCTCTGTTAAAACACTTTCCACCCTCTCTCTAGTTTGTTTCATTTGTATACTAACAGTGTCCAACAGTGGACATCATTTGTCTTGCTAAGTTTTTTTGTATACAAAACACACACACAAACACACACACAAAAATCCTGTCAGTTTTTGTGGAACGTACAGCTTGACTGGAAATGACAATAAAATATTCTGTTTGTGTTCATTGTTTTCTTTCATGCCGCAAGTCAAACACTCTTTATTGACATGTTTGTGTCCAATTGTAAACAGTATATGTTTAGAGGAAACTTTGTAAGTGGCAAATATGACAAACACTGATGGACAGATGTTGTGTAAGCAGGGTCGTCGCTAGTGGGTGGCAATGTGGTGACAATTATATGGGCCCCCACTGCCAGTGTTGCCAGATATAGCAGAATTTTTCCAGCTGAAAATCGGTCCAAAACCCGCTCAAACACACAAAAAAATGCCCAAAATAGTAGATTAATATTTGATTTAATTTGATTTGATTTAAATTGAAAATAACCTAGTTACTTTAACTGCCATAATTTAACTATACAGCAACCAACACAAGTGGCCCGTTCTTCATACCTCGCTTAAATGATCTAAGATGATTTGGCAGATCCTGGATCTTTTAATCTTAATAGCTGATCTCTGGCTAACTTGGTTCTTAAAACAAGTTCACGAATCAGATTAAAATGTCAAAATGAACTGATCTAAGATAGCTGCGCGTGTTGTGAAGGACTGCTCTATCAATCCTCGAAATCATGATCAGCAATGCAACGATTGGCTGACGACAGCACAGCAGCGTAATGACATCATCTGATTAAAATTTGATTATCCATGTGAGCAAAATTACACACAATTCATAGTAAACGGTTTGTTAAATATGATACGCGATAACTTTCCACCTTTGTTGTGGGCTGCATGCTTTACACTTTCATGTGTCAAGAGTATTTAGCAATTTATTAAGTTTTACAGCTAGAGCAGATTGTTTTTATTATAGTAGCCATAGTAGTATTATAGTAGCCAGTTTCCTAATCGGTGTAAATAAAAACTGGATGTTTAAAATAATTTTGCATCACAAAAGCATTTTGATATTGTTAAAGGTGTCTGCAACGTTTGTGAAGCATCAAATCAGTCATATTAGGCTAACTGTCAAAACCTGTTCATGACTGCGTAAATGTATTATTCATTTTTTAAAAAGTTGCATATTGTGCATGTCTATTATCATACACAAATTGTACTAAAGTGATTGTACGTGTTTGTATCTAAAAAGTTCATATCAATAAATTTTCTCTTTAAACCACCAGGTGGCAGTCTTTGTACTTTTATTTCGGAGTGCAGATTGCATAAGTTATATTAATAGCCTATATTTTTTTTTACTTCGGTTTCTCCCAGTCCAAAGAGATGCAGTACAGGTGAATTGGGTAGGCTAAAATTGTCCGTAGTGTATGAGTGTGAATAAGTGTGTATGGATGTGTTTCCCGGAGATGGGTTGCAGCTGGAAGGGCATCCGCTGCCTAAAACATGTGCTGGTTAAGTTGGCGGTTCATTTCGCTGTGGCGACCCCAGGTTAATAAAGGCACTAAGCTGAAAATAAAATGAATGAATGAATCTATATTTTGATATATATTTATATATATTTACTATTTTCCCAAGTGTATATAACTACTACTACTGTAAGAAAATATCAGAATTTGGTACATACTTTCAGTATTATCTTTGCTTGAACTGACCCGATCTAATCCTGTTTATATGAAATGAGTCTGCTCCCGGGCAGGTTTGAGCTACCAGAACTGTTATGACAACAACTCTCGGATGAGTTTTGAAGAACGATACGATCCTGGGTCCTGTCAAATCATCAATTACCAAATCCAGCTAACTAAGTAATCTACCTACAAAGAACAGACCCCAGCAGTCACAGAACCACAACATAACCGGATCACATCGAAACACTGCCCCCTTACCCATACACTGCACTTAATGTTGTGTAGATTGCACTACCTACAATAATATGTTTTGCTTTCGAAATTGGGTATAAATTCGTTCCATTTGGCTTTTAAAAGTCTTTTGAACATAATTAGGTGCTGCTTGTCAATCAGACAACACTTCTGTGTATGTTCTTGCTGTCAAATGCAGATAGAAATGACAGATAAAAGTGTTATGATAAACCGCTGTGAGTTTAACTGCAAGCACTGCATGATGTGCGTGCACGCGAAGTGGAGTCAGATTTGTCCGGGGAGTCAGAGTTTGGGCCCACATGGTTTGGGATATGCACTGGTCACTACTAACTGAATGGAGTAGGAGCACACAGTTCTGTTTCTTTAAATAAGTTGCATACAAAATGTAGGTAACAAAACCGCCCAAATTTTGTCAACCCGCATGTACCATTTTTTACCCGCACAATTCAAAACCGCCCGATCTGGCAACACTGCCCACTGCCCTGGGGGTCCCACAAAATCCAGGAGTTCTGCTATATAAGCCCCTGTTCTAAGAATATTTCGAAAATTTGTATTAATTGGGTGCCAGAGATAGAAAAAAAACTACAGAAACATGCAAATCAAAGATTTTTTTCAAATATCAGCTCATTAACAGCTCCCTAAAAATGAATTAGTCCGATACAGAATATTCATGAATTATACAGTCTCAGGCACATCTAAGGAACCCAATAAATTTGTAAGTCCCCTCCTATAGCTTGTGAATAGGACCAATCAGTGTTGACATGGCAGCTGAAGTTAGAGATGAACTTGGTGGAAGAGTAGGACTGAAGGACTGATTAAAATGAAACAAAAACATAAATCAGAGTATCAGTCAGAAGCGCTATGAAAAGAAGGCCAGAGGAGCGGCTGTATCCCAGTCCCTTAAGATGTTCTTTATGTTACAAACCCCTTATGTGTCATGACAGTTTAGTGTAGCATATTGTCATTTCGCTGCCTGATTTACTTTCATGGGAAAAGTACCATCTACTGGTCCCGGGCGGGCACTGACACTTTCTTTCTCCTTGTTCCTTTGCATCGTCACGGCACATATCACAGGCGATATATTTATTAAAGAGCTTATACATAAAAACATGACATTACGCTAAGCACTGCCTGCTGATGACATATTTAAGTACAACATAACTCTTGTATGGATATATTTATTTGCTTTAAAATATAATATACAGTATTAGAAAGCTGCTGGGGGCCCACATCCATATTTTTCAGGAGGCACTAAATCCTCTAGCTACAGCCCTAAATGTGTGTAAAATACTGTGTTTTATCTTTCAATCTTTGCTTAGATTTTCAGTATTGAAAATGCAATTAATATTTTTAATAATATTATTTTTCATATTATTTCATTTAATTTTAATTAAGGTGTTGCCGTTCATGAACATTTCCAGCATGTCATTTCCAAATGTGTATTCTGTTTAATAGCATTCTGTATCTTAAAAACATAAAAAAAATCTTGTAATTGTATGTAACTCATTCAATTTCCTTTGGCTTAGTTCCTTTATTAATCAGGGGTCGCCACAGTGGAATGAACCGCCAACCGCCAGGAGAACATGCGAACTCCACAAAGAAATGCCAACTGACCCAGTCGAGGCTCAAACCAGCGAGCTTTTTGCTGTGAGGCGAAAGCACTACCCACTGCGCCACCATGCCATCCAGGTTTTTCATATTACTTTATTTACTTTTAATTAAGATGTTAGCGTTCATGAACATTTCCAGCATGTCATTTCCAAATGTGTATTCTGTTTAATAGCATCTTAAAAACATAAAAATCTTGTCAGTTTTGTCAAACTTACAGCTTGACTGAAAAAAATATTTTGTTTATATTTAGTTTGTCGAGTTTGCTACATTACAAATCTTTACTGACAACAAATATTAATTTGTGATAGAGCTGTTGTGCATATAAAATGCATATGCTGTAAGCAGTGTGTACATCAATGATTTATCTTTAAAAACAAAACATTTTACTTATGTTTTCATAGTAATTTAAAGTTCATATTTTAATTTATTAAAACTATATTAATATTTCATACTAATTACTTTAGGTTAAAAGTCCTACTCAAGGATGAGGATAAAACAATAAATTGTACATATTAAGCTTAATTACTGAGGTTGGGAAAATGCTAATATAAACAAAAAAAAGGTAAACAGGTTTCTGCAGGCATCTTCAAATCAAATTTAAGACTTTAAGATAAAATTTTTGACTTATACAGGGCTAAACACTAAGGATTTTTTCTAATGACTCGATTGCTTCTGTAAATAGTTTTATAAATAGCATTGTAAATAGTCAATGTAAAGGGATGTGTTGCTTTAGATTTCTTTCCCTGATTAGGGAATTTTTTTTAGAAAATTTGCTGTTAAATGTCTAACAGCTGTTGTGAACTGTATCTCTTTGCAATAAAAAACTTAAATATATAAAAATAAGTTTTGAGATGGATTATTATTGATTAGGTGTTGGCCCAATTAGGTAGCTTAACTTGGACATAGGGAAATTAAGTTTATTTAAGACCTACAACACAATATTACAGTGAATTTAAGACTTTTTAAGGACTAAAAGTTTAGAAATTTTAGACATTTTAACACCCTGTAAAAGCCCACAGTTGAAGAAACACATTTTCTGTGTCATGGCTCAGTTGATGCTCAGAATTAACCACTAGGAGATGAGAACTGAACAGCTTTCTGTTCCACTTTTCCCATATCAGATCAAAACATCTTGCTGTGAATATAGAGTATTTGTGTGTGGGTGTGTGTGTTTGTTTGTTTATGTGAGACGGTATGTACTGTATATGAATATGGTGTATGTGTTCACATGGGTGCATGTTTGTCTGTGTACAGTATGTGTGTTGGCCTTACCTCTATTGAGAGTCGCTGAGCTGTTCATATCAGCAGTGATGAAAGACGATTCTGACTGCTTCCTGACAGTGTCATTCCACATCCTTCGAATACGACTCTGACAACAGATGAAGAGAGAACGTCTGCGTTTAGTTCCTCAACAAAGAAGCTGTGTTATCTAACAGAAATCTTCTACTGCAGGTTTGAACGGAAAACGCATTTTACATATTCTATCGTGTATCATAAATATTACAGATGTCCCATTGGCTTTGTTTTCGCTTTGTCAACAGTTATCAGCATTGTGTAACTGCTAATTGGAATATGGCATGGACCACCTTTCTGATTGTATTCAGGACGAGCGTGGTGAGCTGAATGCTGAGTGCACCGTTTAAAATAAGACTGAATGTGAAAGTGGGTCATGTGGGACTGTATTCAGCCATGAATAAGAAAACGCCAGAGCTAAAGTGCTTTCTTTAAGAAATAACAAGCCAGTGACTGCATTGACCAGTGGCAGCTTATAGCAGTCACTGGCCTAGAAAAATCTCTTGAGATGGTTTTGGAGGATCCCCAGCAGGTGTGTGTGTGTGAGTGTTTACTTGTGAGTTGGTGGAGTAGCGTCCAGGTGTGCGGGCTGTGCTTGTTTTAGTTGAGGTGGAGATGGTTGACTCCACGCTCTTCCCACTGCAGCAGTGTGTGCGAAGACATCGGCCATATTCCTTACGCACCTGCACAAACACACATATAGTTTGTTTATCTTCTTTGGGAAATTGATAAGGCCCATTTAGTTAACATAAAACTAATATTAACTAACAATTATCAATTAATTCATTACAGTATTTAAAAGGACAGTTCACCAAAAAAATTATAATTTTCTCATCATTTAACTCATTCTCCATTTGTTCCAAGCATTTTTGAGTTTCTTTTGTTGAACACAACAGAAGATATTCTGAAGAATGTTAGAAAAAACAGTTATTGACTTGTATAGTATAGTATAGTATAGTATAGTATAGTATAGTATAGTATAGT
>CAIGQZ010032649.1:4853361-4894529 GCA_903798205.1 Danio tinwini | reverse complement strand
GAACTATTTCTTTAAACACAACACACTTTAAGAAAAGTCAGTAATGCATCCCACGGTGTTATACAAGTTTGATATAATAATTTTTAGGTGTTTTAATATATTTTCAATTAGGCATCGCATTGTGCTGTTGTTGTGTTTTACATTTGGTTAAACCATTTTTTATGCATGCACACACACACACGCACACACACATATGTCAGGATATGTTTTATGACAATTCTTTTTCATTTTAAAGACTTGTATGTTCTGCCCTCTTTCCCCAACTGTAACCCTAAGCCCACCCCTCACAAGAACATTGTGTGTTTTGTATGATTAATAAGTTGTTTTCCTTGTGGGATAAAAACAAAATACTGGTTTTGCTATACTTGTTGGACCACACAATCAGACAAAACAACTAACACTCTTTCATGAGACATTTATCTACAACATTTTGACTAGGGATGTTTTTCTTGCCCTCGAGTCTGAGTCATTTGATTTTGAGTATCTACCGATATCGAAACCCGATCCGATACTTCTATAATACATTTTTAAAAATTCAAATCGAGGTTCTACGTGCTCCATAAGCATAAGAAATCCGGGGTTCTCTACAATGGCAAATGGCAGGTCACTTGTTGCGATCATTTGTGCTATCTTGTCCTGTGCCTTCACGTTGTCACAGGGCATTTTTTCTCTCCTTTTCAAACTCTCCTACAGCGTGAGCTAATCAGCTTCGGTTGGGTTGACTGGTAAACTTGTTGTATTGTGCCGGGTATTTGTTTTTGAGGTGCCTTATCAGGTTTGTGTTGTTAGCCTTTTCCTTTCCACCTCTTGCAATCCCAAGTTTACATATCTCACAGTTTGCTCTGGCAATGTTGTCGTCATCAAGTTTATAATAGCTCCACACCGTCGACATACTCGCGCTTTCTGCTTCAAGCTGCTTCCGTGTTCTACTTTGCCGGCATTTAACCAATAGCATCTCTGCAACGAAGTGATGTTATGCCACACACATTGCTGTTTCTGTGTGAAGTCAAGAAAGAGGTCTAACTCTGTGCCACCGCACAACTATAGATGGGTTAAAAAATTATATATACACATATTCGAGTCCAGATCGGGTGGTACCATCTGATTCCGAACGAGTCTGAAACTGCATGATCGGGCCCAATTTCCAATCACATGATTGGATCTGGACATCCCTAGCATTTTGTATGATTAATAAGCTGTTTTCCTTTTAGGATAAAAAAATATTAGTATTGCTAATACTTGTTGGACCACACAATCAGACAAAACAACTAACACACTTTCATTAAACATTTTCTACAACATTTTGACAGTAAGTTTTTGTAATTTTGAAAGGTTTCTTTCAGTTTGTTCAGAAAAAAATGTTTGTTTATTTTCTGGGCATTCATCGATGGACAGAACATTCAGTATTTAAATTTTTTTTGCAGGTCTAAATATATTTTGCTAGTGATTTTTTTTCCTCTAAAAAAATTAAAAACATGGAATTTCCATCACAACCACAACATCAAACATCCGCTTTACAGTATATCAACCCAAGGTTGATGGAGGCCATGATCTGAGCTGATAAACGTTTTAATGCATATAAAACAGCTTAGAGTTTCATTTTTTATGCTCTCAATAGTCAAAAGTGCGACTAACTGAAGAATGTGTGTGTCACCTTTTTTTGCAGGATGCAGTGAAATATGAAGATGAACATTCCCTGCAGCGAGTTGAAGATGGTGAAGAGGTAGGCCATGATGACAGTGCTCTCATTGATATACATGAGCCCGAATGCCCAGGTCAAACCCAGCAGACACAGCAGAGCAATAGCACCTATAACCCAGGACCTGAGAGAGACGGAGAGAGAGGTCACATTAAACAGCTCAAAAACAAAACTCTCATTCACTCACACGCATGACCTCAAACAGTTTATATTTCCATATCAGTTTATATATCTGAGCATAACCAAATGTTATATTACTGCTATGTATCTGTTTCCTCAGTTCAACAATAGTAGGATCAGAATATAAACTGTCTCAGAGAAAGGCATTATTCTACAGCAGTCAAATGTCAAGCTGGCTCCAGCCATAATGTCTACTAGTCTGTACTTAGCACTGAGCCTCACACCCATTTAGTGATGTCATTTACTCTTTGGGGTCACCACACACACACACACACTTAAGACTCACACATAATCAGCTTGGAAGCCATTTATACTGTGAACCGAGCTAATGTGACAGCCTAATGTTTGGCACTGAAACAAGATCATTAGAAAGTATGAGTGAGTGAGAGAGAGGAAGAGAAAGCGAGAGACAGACAGACAGCAGACATACAGACAGACAGGGGCAAACTACTTTTCAGACGATGTACAGAGAGACAGCAAACATGAATTATTGTTTCCATCAGAGACAATAATGCTAATAAATAAATAATGGCGAATTAAGATGGAAAGACTGACAGACAGACAGAAGTATTGATTTTGCACCAACTCGGGACTGATGCAGAAAGAGAACACGCACTCATGAAGAATTATAATTACATTGTTCATTTCAAAGAGCCACGTTGGAGAATTGATAAATCACTTAAATCATTTTAACATTCAGAGAATCAATCAAACAGTGGAGGAAACTAGACAGCTAAACACTCCAATCAGAATGCGCCATTCAGAGAACTGGCACTCTGATTGGCCGGAGACCCTTACCGGTGACTATCCATAACAAGCCATGCCTCAACAGAATGCTGAAATGTAAAACAGGAAAAAAAGGATGGAAAAGGAAACAACAAAGAAAAAAAAGACAGATGAGGCTGATGAATGATTCATAAACATCATAAATAAAACAAAAACACAAGAGATGGCAAACACAAAGAAATCCATTGAAAATTTCGACTTATGATGATGGTGAGGAGGATGATGAAATATGGTTGAGCTTTCTCAGACGACATACTGCGAGGTGGAATGTGATCGTATGAGACAGAAAAAGAAGTCTACATCAAAAAACAGGCAGACTGTCGGTGTGTTCAGAAGCCCTTGCACCTTGTGATAAAGTAAGAGTTGTGATGGGGGGTGGAGTTAAGCTCTCAGTGGCCAATCGCATCACAGCAGTCCAGATAATCTATTCCATGCACGGCAGCTTCCGGACTTCACATGGAATTTGTGCTGAGTCTAGAGTTTTCACTGAGCCACACTTTGTAACTTAACTTTAGATGGAGACTAGAATTTATTAAAGTGGCCATCTTGTACTCTTTGCAAGAAGAGCCGTTTCTTTCTGCTAATTAAAACGGTCCCTTTTCTGGTACTGATTTGATGACAAAGAGACTAACAGTGCTAAGGTGAGGGTTAAATAATGCCACTGCATTGAGCTGTTTGTGACTACGTTGTAAATATAGAATATCAGATGTATGCTAGGAATGTACAGTATGTCTTGTGTTAGATATCCGAGAGCACACTGTTGCTATAGAGACCAACTTAGAGTCAGTAGGATTTTATTATTATATTAATATTATTATTATTATTATTATTATTATTATTTAAAATAAATGAACACTTATTCATCACTGGCAAGTTTAATTGATAAAAGGTAGCTAAATATTTCTTTCAAACATGTTTTGTTCTTTTGAACTTCTATTTAAATCCTAAAAATGATCATTTGGTTTCCAAAAAAAACAATTGACACCTTTATGATAATGACATGACACACGTCACGAAGATGAATGAGATTTTATGCATGCCTGTGACAACTGTCATTAAGTGTCATTAGCTCAGTTATGTTGTTTTAAATGCAAACATTACATTTTTTTAATGGTTTTGCCATGACAACTTGACATTACCAAGACAACATAATTTCTATCATTTCAATCTGCCATGAAATATGATTAACATCAGGCCATTATAATTGTAACATAGGTATTTTTTCTGATCACCTTTTGTGGATTTGATTAGTCATAATCATTTCTTAGGCTCGATATTCTGACAAATGATTTTATAATAGTGTCATTAACATTTAGTGACATTTAATGACATTTTAATGACAAATTCAATTTGTGTCACTGCAGTTGAGGTAAAAAAATATGTATATTAATGACACTCCTATAAAATTAATGACAATTACAATGGCCTCGTGAAAATCATGTTTATGACAGATTTATGACAATTTATGGTAATATCAAGTTGTCATGACAAAGACAAAAGATTTTATGATGTATTTGGTTATGTCAAGTTGTCAATAAATACATTTTAAACAATGTCATCTTTAAGTTTCAAATTACATAACATAAATGACTTCATAAGCATGCATATTCATGATGTGTCTAGGCATGGGCCGGTAAATGATTCTGACTGTATGACAACCTTGGAGAAAAATATCTCGGTTTCACAGTATCACTAGCTACGTTTCCATTCACCTATTTTAATGCGCATTTTGGAGATGCACATAAAAAAAACAGCTGATGGAAATGCCAAGATGCTCATCAAAAAAATGTATGCGCGAAACTGAGTAAGGTAAACTTTTTATTCAATAAAAAAAGATGCACTTAAACTTCGATAAAAACACTTTTACAGAACAAATTCCAGTATGCACATTAAAGAAGGTCATGTGATTTTGTTATAAGAGATGATGTGATGGGAAAAATGTGTGTGAATGGATAAACCAGCAGGCTGAGCACATTATAAAATATCTGAAATGTTGTTTTGGTCATTATAAAACGCCTTACCATTTCAGTATTAGTGTTATTATATTATCAATGACCTCCAGAATCAAGAGCTTCTGTGCCCTGCGTCTCACGCCTTCAAACGCCAACACGCATTTACTGTGTGTCAGGATTGCCTTCTGAGGTGCAAGTCATTTAATAATTGAAGAAAAGATTGACACAGCTTCTTCTACTGCAGCAAATTCTGTTATTACTGTTGATATTTGGCACCAGTTAATCAGGAAGTGACGATATTGTTTGCTTTGACTCGTTGGATGTAAACGCTGCTTTATTCGCACGTCTTTTATGCGATAATTTTTGTGCATAAAGTTATTTCGGATTTTTGGATGGAAACATAGCTACTGTATTCTGATCACTGTTCTTAACTAAGTTCTTCTTAAATGTCTGGGTAAAAAACAAAACCTTTTTCCCTTTGAACACAATATATTGGACTTTTTTATATATTATTTTATTATATTAATATTTTTTTTATAGAAACATTTTTAATAGAAACATTTAAAATATTTTGGAACAGTGTCAGGCTAAATAATTAAATAAAATCATTGACTTTTGCTGTCTTTGTTAGTTTTAAAAAACATAGATTTCTTTACAACATGAAAAAGACATCATTGGATATCTTTTCTGTTGAAGATACTGTTGTCCTAAAAAAAAACACACATAAACCAAATTTTTTGCGGTTAAAAAAAACCTTGATTATTTCAAACCACAATACACCCTGAAACTGGTTATCGTCCCATGCCTAGATGTGTCATGTCATAATTAAACAGCTTTCACGACAGTCTTATGAACACCCTCTTCAAATAAAATGTTACCATTCAGGATTAAATCAAAGACACATTAACACAATTGTCCATTTATATCTGACCATTCATATGAGGTGTGACATTTGAGGTTTTTAGTGACTAGTCTTAACACTCAGCTTGGCTTGAGCATTTAATTACTTTTTGGGGCACTGTTATAATAATAATGCAATTATTTTGATCAGACTGCAGTATTTAGTAGTTTAGATGGTTATTTAGTACTTTGCTTACTAGCTAAAGACATTTACCAATTGAGTAGATGAGAAACATAACATTGCGTTAGAATGTGCCCGTTACTATTAGTACTTGTGATTCTGTCACATTAGTAATGTCATTTTTTAATATTTTTATGTCTATTTTTATGTGTGATGGCCTGGTTGCATGTTCAGTAAAAAAAACAGAAACAAACAACAACATCATTTTTTTTTAAAAGTTAATAACTAAAATAAGTTTGCGTTTAAAACTTTTTAAAAATCTGATAACGTTTTAAGCTGTCATAAGTTAATGTTTCAACCTGCCCCTTTCACTTCCATTTTTGTGGAGTGAATATTGAAACAGGTATACACTGTAATTATGAAACCAAACCACATATTTCTATTAGACAGGTGTGAAATTAATTTTGAAAAAAAAAATTACACTTTGAACCCCATATGGATTCACACAATCTGAGAACATCAAAAAGTATTAGGCTGTTGCTAGCTCTTCTACACAATGCTGCTTATCCAATGAAAGAGAGCGTTGACTGTTGTATAACGTGAATATATGTGCAGAGCGCAAGTACTACAGCAGAAAATTCAGCATTTAGGTCACAGATTTGAACAGTGACTCCTCTGCCTGTGTTCTGAACATCAAAAAGAATAATCAATTACTAAAATATGCTAAGTAACCTAGATTCAGCATGTAGTGTCTGCCAGTGGGCTGCAGTGTATACTGTAGCTAAGCCTCACTACACACTTTCTGATCTCCCACATACTGTGTGTGTTTCAATACACTCTGACATGCCAGCCCCTCGTGTCCTTGCTTCCTTAAAGATGATGCTGACTTAATTTAAATGTATAGCTCGGGGATTTATGTGAAGCTTTTTATTTATTTCTTTTTAATTTAATCATTACTGATTCTGTCCCATGAGAACATAAACATCATGGAGAAAGTGACAGATAAAAGACACTTTAAACTTGGTCTAACTTTAGATAGGCAGTAGAACATTCTTCTCATTGAAACACCTCTAAGGAATGGGGCGGAATTAAAGGACAATTGTGTGTTTAGTGAAAATGAAGACACTGGCAGCGCGAGCAAGAAAAGCAATGAAGTACAAACGCACACATACATTGAAAGGCAGAATAAATGCCTTACTTGATGTTGTCCAGGCAACCAGAGTCAGGCTTGAGAATCGCTGTATGGTGAAACATCTTATACAGCGCAATGCCCAGGAAAATAACATTTAGCTGCAACACAAACACACATACAAAATCAAATGCATTCAACAACTGTTTAAAAGAGGACTCTCACACAATCTCCCAATGAATTTCAATGATTATTTTTTTGTGACTGGTGGATTTTCAAAATCCTTACTGGACACATTTTTATTTGTATTGCATGTCAGAAACAAATCTTTCGAATGAACAGATTTTCATGAGAAACAAACAAAGCAACATGACTCAGTTGAGGATTCACCTATCTGGACTCTGATTTCTATGCCATTTTCAAGCCTGGAAATCTCAATTGTGTCATGGGAACTGTGATGCACCAAAATGAACATTCTTGGCAGAATCTGAACATTATCGAGCCACTGGAAGGCAAAATATTATGATGTGTGTGTGTGTGTGTGTGTTTTTTTTTTTTTCAAGACAAGCACATCTTTACCCTACAGTATATTATATAAGAGGCTGGTTAATCTCTCACAGTTTGTGTAACGCGTTCAAGTGCATGCACAAATTGTGTAAGAACAGAAAAGCACTGATATTTAGCAGGACCATTTAGGCAATGGTCAAAGAGATGTATTACTTTTTACTTATAAATCGGGGTGCCGGTGTACTGCAGATTTTATGATTAACCCCAATATATATATATATAAATAATGGTGTTTTGTTTATGTTTGTGATATATTATTATTAGTAGTAGTAACTAATAATTACTAATAAGACATATTATTATTAGAAGTAGTAGTAGTCGTAGTAGTACAGTATTTTAAAGCAACTTTGAAATACAAAAGTACTACTTATTCTTGTTTCTTTGCTTTTAAAAATGTAAGAACAGAGCTTTTATTTTGGTGGAAAATAGCACCAAAATATTTTAAAGGGCACGTATGATGAAAATCCACTTTTGTAAGCTGTTTGAACAGAACTGTCTGTATGTATGGTGTGTCCACTGTCATAGTGGACTGATATAAATGCAACACGTCTTTTGTTTCCCTGACGTTAAAATAGGACTCAAATCCCAGTGATTTTGAGGCGAGGGAGTGCGGTTTTCTTCGTCCACCAAATTGAGTGACAGCTGCCATGTTTCTTTAATAACATGTATACACACAGAAGATGTCCACAGAACATTTTTTGCAAATAAACTGGGATTAAAACACACGTTACAACTTTCTGTAATCAGCGGCTCCTTAATAATTTGTTTTATAAGTCGAAAACGTTTTTAAAACTGCATGTTTGTAATATAGAGAGTAAAATCGTCATGTAATTCTTAAACGCTATAATCACCACGGCTGCACAGTGTCAGTAAACACACACATATATGTGTGTGTGTGTACTGCAAACAGAGTTTGTGTGTGTGACTCATCGTTTCAGAACGGCTTGAATAAACTCCACCACAAATACTTCAAAAAAACAAATTTTGACTGATGAGCTGTATTTCAGCTTTATCTGAGTCTGTCTCTATCACTTACTGCTGTTTATCTGATGTAACGCATGATGAGAAGCAGACATGGCAACGTTGCCAGACGTGGCAACGGTGGGCAGGGAGAAGCAGCTCATTTGCATTTAAATCCACAGGCTACATAAACAGCTACAGTATACTCAGACTCCAAAATAGTCATATTCTTAAGGCTATTATAAATAATCTGATGGTTATTTTGAGCTGAAACTTTACAGACACATTCTGGAGACACCAAAGGCTTATCTTACATCTTGTAAAAAAAGTAAATATAGCTGCCCTTTAAAAATTACAACAGATTCATTCAATTGTCATTTAAAGAGAAAATCATAAAGGTCTGTTGGTTGTTGCATTCAAACCGAAATCATGTAGATCGTTTACTGTGAAGTGAGCCGAACAAAGATGCTGAAAACTCATCAGCTGCTCATGTGAAAAGATTTCAGTGGTGTGCATAAGATTACTCATTTATAATAATTACAATGCAGTTCATTGTGATTTGATAATCGTCTTAAAAACAAGCTCTCAAGCATTACTAGAACAATGCTGTTTTGTATGCTTATTTGCTGGGTGTTAATTTCAGGACTTGTACTGCATGCATCTCATCACACCTCAAAGCAGTACAACTCTACCTCTGACCACTTGAAGGC
Source organism: Danio tinwini (assembly GCA_903798205.1). Lineage (NCBI taxonomy): Eukaryota > Metazoa > Chordata > Actinopteri > Cypriniformes > Danionidae > Danio > Danio tinwini. The sequence goes on along the minus strand of CAIGQZ010032649.1, from coordinate 4,885,525 downwards.
AAAATAGAACCATAATCTGATGATTACATTTGCAGTGAATATGACTATACTTCGTGTTAAACCTTTGGTTATTAGATTTTCTTAAGTGTCTCTCTTCTGTGGATCTTTATTAAGGAAATTTCAGTGCATTACTAATAGGAACCCCTGAGTTTAACACACACACACACACACACACACATTCCTTATTTCTCTATATATAGCAGTGGGGACGCTCATCTTGTCTTGTGGGGTGACTGTGACTTTCCTGTAATTGGGAAAATGCCCTCGACAGACCATTATCTGAACCCCCCGTGTGGACGTGCGTGTGTGTGTTTGTGCCAGGGTGGAATTGGCTTTGCTCTATCGTTCTTTAAACCCAGTGTGTGTGTGTGTGTGTGTGTGTGTGTGTGTGTGTGTGTGTGTGTGTGTGTGTGTGTGTGTGTGTGTGTGTGTGTGTGTGTGTTAAACTCACCATGATGATGAGAGTAGCAGGCCCAATGAAACTCCAGATAAAGTAAGTATCTAACCTAAGCCAGCACCTACAGGAGAGAGAAAAAGCAGGAGAGAGATTTTCAAATGAAAGTAATTTCCAAGCTTGTCCAATTAAAATCAAAGCGGTTTTAAGTTCCAGAAGCAAAGGTGTTTGGTTGATCATTGCATTTAGAAAGGGCTTGTTGCCCATGGAACATTCAGAGCCTCAAGGGGTGATTGACAACCCAGAGCTGAATTATTAAACTCTTCATCTCTGCTATACTGAAATCACCTCTACAGCCCAGCAGGAGTGGAAGTGTTGCTCTGTGTGTGTGTGTGTGTGTGTGTGTGTGTGTGTGTGTGTGTGTGTGTGTGTGTGTGTGTGTGTGTGTGTGTGTGTGTGTGTGTGTGTGTGTGTGTGTGTGTGTGTCAGTCAGACATGCTCCCTCTTTAAAGAACAGATACCATATGCTAGAGAATGCAGAAACCAAATAGGATTATAAATATTTTAGGAATTTCAATTCATGTGCGCTGGGATTAGGCCATGCAGACATGCTTCTTTGTGCTTTATTTGAGCTCTTACCAGCCTGGCACTGATTTCACCAACCATCTGCCATAAAAACACCTTAATTTATGCTCCTTTCCACCTTGGGGACATGCTCTTTACGGTTTCCATGAAGGCGTAGGGATGATTTAAAAGTGTGGGGGCTATATTAAGGCTTGAATGGCTCTGATTATCTGCCAAAAAGTGGGGGGACAAAGTTCTAAAAGTGGCACCTGCATAAGGATCCATACGCTCCAGCTGAGATCTCCACTGTTGGCTCAGGTTTACAGGATCTGCAGTAAAGCGGTGTTCTTCTCTTTCCCTCTTTCCCTCTATTCAATTCTTGTTTTAAATGAGCGTGACCTAATTCTGTGGTCTGGTGAGACTGTGTGCTTGAGTGACCACCACTTATTCATATGCCACATTCAGCATCTCATCTTTAAATGATGATTTTTGCTGAAATATTTATCTGAGTGAACATCCCTCACGGCTGCGTCTGGCCACTAACTGCAGTAATGCCAGCTGAACAGTTTTCTTTATGAATATGAATTAGGGCAATTTCACCAGTTTGCCCATTTCAGAACTCGCAAACACACAGGCAACTTTCGGTACAACCTGATCTGATGCGCTTGGCACTTGCAAAACATTTTGCTGGAGTAGACAGCATTAGGAGGATTTCTGAATTGCTCCACTTACTGATCTCAAGTAATTTTTTGTGACTTACTGCTTTCAAAGACAGGAGCTTGTTTTGATTATATATTTGTATACTCCAAAAAAATGCTAGATTGTCATAACCCAGTGTTGAGTCAAATATGGACAAACCCATGACAATCAAGCATGAGTGTAGAACATATCTTTAAGTACATTCATATTTGGTGTACACTACCTGACAAAGTTCAAAAATCAAAGTTTTAGAAACAACTAATAATAACTTGACTTCTAGTTAATTATTTGGTATCAGAAGTGGCTTATATAAAAGGCAAAAACCTCTAGATTATACATATTTTATTATTATTATTTAAATTTTGCTTATTTTAACTATTTAATTAGGGCAGTAAGGTCTGACTTTGCTTAGACAAAAGTCTTGTCACTTAACAGAAATAATGTCCAGTATAGAATATAAAGTCATGGTGCAGTGGACAAAGAATTCATATTATGACTTCTGTGAGCTTGGACGCATTCATACATCTATGCAGTAACTCAAATAACTTATTAATAAAGTCATCTGGAATGGCAAATAAAGCGTTCTTGTAGGACTCCTAGAGTTCATCAAGATTCTTTGGATTGATCTTCAATGCCTCCTCTATCATCTTACCCCAGACATGCTCAATAATGTTCATGTCTGGTGATTGGGCTGGCCAATCCTGGAGCACCTTGACCTTCTTTGCTCTCAGGAACTTTAATGTGGAGGCTAAAGTATGAGAAGGAGTGCTATCCTGCTGAAGAATTTGCCCTCTCCTGTGGTTTGTAATGTAATGGGCAGCACAAATGTCTTGATACCTCAGACTGTTGACGTTGCCATCCATTCTGCAGATTTCCCGCACACATTGTATGAAGTAGAGTAAGACCTTAATTCAAACTAAACTCTTACACAGGGATATTTTTAGAGTCTATAGTATTTAATACACTTTCTAATCAAGCTACCTTAAAGGGACATATCATCCAAAAAAGATCTAAACACAAAAGCACAAAAGAATATATTTTGAAGAATCCACTGACTTTCATAGTATTTGTTTTTCCTACTATGGGTGCTTGGTGACAGGTTTCCGGCATTCTTTAAAACATCTTCTTTTGTGTTCAACTGAAAAAAATAATACTCAAACTGGATAGGAGCAAGTCACGTGTGAGTAAATGACAGAATTTCTATATATTGAATTTTTTTGCGTGAACTATCCCTTTTTTAAAAACAATTTAATTTTATTGACTTTATCTGTCAATGTGATGACGGTGAACTGATGAGCCTCTTCAGACAAATTTATATCGCAATGATGTCTTACTGATATAATTTTGTTGTGTCATGTTGTTATTTAGGAGTAAACGTGTAGAATTAATTTACATATTGATCTAAACATCTCTCTCAGCAGTGTCTATATTCTGCATGTTTAAAATCAGTGTATTGCATTAATAGCAATTTAACCTATTTTTTAACAAACAAACAAAGAAACTTTTCTGTGAATATATCAGGACACTCATCAGGTCACATTCAGCATATTGTACAGTATGTTATGTTTGTTTGTTTGTTTGTTTTTATTGGAAGCATGGACATTAAGTTGCTGGCTATAGTTCACCTAACACCCACAAGTGTCTTTAATAACAAGGGTTTCTGACTTCCCCATATAGCTGAATTGACTGCATGAGATTTAAGTCACGTTAAGCTTGCATTCATGAAGTCATTTGCCACAAAGCAGCCATGTTTTTGTCCAAAGTGACTTTTAGGACAGTAATTGCAGAGCCGTTCTCCCTTGAGCAGTCTGGTGTGATGAGTCCCGCTCAAGGACACTGCACTAAGATAACTCTTTTCCTGAACCACTAATTCCTGGGTTTGAACCTGCAATCTCTCTAAACCATTAGGCAGCATTGCTAGTAGTAAGAAAGCAGCTGAGTATTTGCAAGCCAATTTAGAAGCCGACAGACACATTTGGACATTGCACCAGTGATAGACCAATGCATTGGCCAGACAGATTAACTGGCTGAGAGCTGTCTTCGCTTGGCCAATTTAAGTGTTACCTCCCCCTTGTGTCAGTCCCAAATCTACAGAGAGCTGTCAATGAATAATAAGCAATATCTCCTTTTTTATTCCTATTAGATTTTGAGCAAATATTGTGTGGAAGAGCTGTGTAACGCAAGTTCACTTTTAATTATGTAGGAAAGACTTTTTGAGTCAGAAGTCCAGTGTTTCAAAGTGTTTCAAGCCATCTTCAGTTAGAATAATATAATGAATGTGGCCCTTCAAACTAAATGCTATATTATGATTTTGTAATAGCTGCTGATAGAACACAATAAAACTCTCTTGCATTTATTATATACATAACTAATATAATTAAGGAATGATTTAGAAAAAAAAGTTGAACTGCATCAAGACAATAGTATTTTTGGTAACACTTTATTTTGATGGTCCATTTGAGTATTAGTAGACTGTCTGCTTAATATTTGTTGATACTGCACCTTTAACAGACATTTAACTGACTATAAGTATATAAGTATAACTGACTTTAACTGACCGCTTATATTCTACAAGTGTCCAAGGACAAGCTCTTTAATGGTTTAAGTCATACTTAGATGATCGTTAACAGTTTGTGAATATTAATGGACAGCTTTCACAAGTAATGCCAGTAAAGTACGGGGTCCCCCAAGGATCAGTTTTAGGCTCTAACAGCAGCTACGCTAATTATTCTCCTTATTCTGTATTTCCACCTGGGGGTACTCATCCCGAGACCCTCAGACTATGCAGAGCCACTGATGTGATCCAAGACCAGCGACGAGATGATCCCAAGGTTTTCATAATCCTGGACCAGGCCGTATCCTGAGCAGCTGCTGTGGTGGTCATGGAAGAGTGGAGAGCATGAGACTAATTCCTGTGATGTTCCAAGGACAGACAAGTCTTCACTGAGGTCCAGCTTCCTGCGCCTAGACTGCAGCTCTGCACAAGACGTTTGGCCATAGGAGAAATGGTTGTGCCCAACTGAGCCTGGTTTCCTTCTAGTTTTTTTTTTTTTAAATCTTCACTTTCGGCAATTGGTGACGTTTTTTCCTCGCCGCTGTCGCCACTGGCTTGCATGGTTCGGGAACTTTAGAACTGCACATTGATGGATTTGCTCTTCAGTGTTTGGACTCTCAGTAGTGAATATTAACCCACACTGACCTGAGCTAAACTGAACTGAATTAATCTCTGAAAACTGAACTGACACTGTTTCAATTCACTATATTCTTCTATGTGAAGCTGCTTTGACACAATCTACATTGTATAAGCGCTATACAAATAAAGATGAATTAAATGAGTAACTTTGCAAGTGCATTCCCACTTACACTAACCCTAACCCTAACTCAACTGTCTACTTATAATCTAAAGAGAATTAGTTGTCATGTAGATGCAATGTAACTTAAATTCAACAAACGGACCATCAAAATAGAGTGTGACCCTATTTTTATCTAAATTTAATATCTAAGCTACCACAATATTCTGAAAAGTGAATTAATGAACCCTTTTCCCATATATACAGCTGAAGGCGAAATGATTATCTCCTGTAAAATGTTCATTATTTTGTTAAATTTTTCACAAGTGACAGAGCAAGGACATCTTCAGATATATCCTTTAACAATTTTTCTTTTGAAGAAAGTCTTGTTTCTCTTAAAGCAGTTTTTTTAAGTTTACAATTATTTTTCACCTTATATTTTATTATTATTATTTCCCCCTTTTTTTATAATTTTTTTTCCAACTGGCTACGGAACAAACCACTGTTGTCCAATGACTTGTCTAATTAACCTAACTCACCTAGTTAAACTAATTAACCAAATTAAGCCTTTAAATTGTACTTTAAGCTGAACATTAGCATCTAGCAAAATAATAAGTATCATCATTGCAAAGACAAAATGTCACCATAGAATTATAAGGTTATATCTGACATTTTTGTCAAAATTGAGTTATTGACATATTCTTATTAAATGACAACTTATTGACATTATGTGATGCTTTTTTATAAGTTGTTTACATTTTAAGACTTTTTCTAAAAAACAAAACAAAAATGGTTTTATCTACAAAGTTGAACTCTAGCTTGGCTCTTTAAGGTTGTTTCTGTGAGCCAATCAGCATTTTGAATCCACTCACAAGAACCAATCAGCTTTTTTGTAATTCCGCCGGACTGCTCCATTGACAGTGGGAAAGACCAGAAAGAAACATAAAATTGTTTCTTCTCAAAATTGGGAAGAAACCTGAAACTGAAAAGATGTGTGTAAATGTGATAATTTAGAAGCATTTTTTGACATTGAGATGAACTTTTTTATTTTACATTGTTGGAAAAGTGTGTTTTGGAAAAATGTATATATTAAAAGTAAAACATATTTGCATTTGTGTACTGTATATAGTGAAACATTTGCTCATTGTCTGCTTTCTTTTAAAGTCTTTAAATTTGATATTAAGCCTTGAAAAGCAAATACTTAATTTAATTCATGAGGCATGTAATTCAATAAATATAATTCAATAATTCATATAAAGCATATAATTATATAAATATTAGCATATTAATTACATATAATTATCATCTGCACTGGACAAAATACTTAGCACAACTATTTATGCTTTATTTGAACAAGAAAAAATATTCATCCTAAAGCTTTAAATAAATCGTCACCTTGGAATTATAAGGCTCTATCTGCATTCTAACTGATTTTGAGATGTTGAGCTTCAAAGTATTTGCATTCCATATAGCAAACAGTATGTGTGTAACATTTGTTTTTTTTAATTAAAAGTCTTAATGTAAACAACTTATAAAAAACATCACATAATGTCAATAAGTTGTCATTTAATAAGAATGTCAATAACTCAAATTTGACAAAAATGTCAGATAGAACCTTATAATTCTAAGGTGACGAAATGTTATAGAAAGCAAAAATGTAACTTTCTCAAACATCAATAAGCAATAAGCAGACTGATAGTAGTTGTTGAAAAGTAATGCTTCAATTAATGATCTGTCAGATATGGAAATCACTTTTTAGAATTAGAAGGTTTTATCTGCATTTGCCCTGTTTGTTTTAGCCCAATTTGCTAACTTAAGAGAATTTTGATCATTTACATTTAGAGTCCTTTTAGGGTCTCTGTCATGTTAATGTACAGTATAAAAAAGAACTGTTACACACATATTGTTTGATGAATGGAATGCAAAAACTTTGATGCTCAATATCTCAAAATCTTTAGAACGCAGAGAGAACCTAATATCTCCAAGGTGACAAAATATAATCATTAAAAGTTATATTTTTTAAAAATATGTCATACAAATTTTTTCTCCTTTAAACAGCACTTGGAAAATATTTTTTTACTAATTAAATTTTAAAGGAGGGCTAATAATTTTGCCTACATCTGTCTACAATTTACAGCTACAGCTAAAATGTTGCCTTCTGTTCAAAAAAGGTGTATTTTTCTTAGCCAGTGATGGTGAGATTGTTCAAAAAGTGTGACATTTAGTCCCTATGCAAGCATTTTACCATGGGAAATGGATCTGCCATTTACTTACACTCTTTCGGTGCCGTAGCTGCGGTAGTCCACAGCAGCCGATACAGCTACTATGACAGCTGGCACTCCATATCCTGTGAGATAGAAGTACTTGGTGCGCGAGTACTCGCTCTCGAACACTTCCACCAGCATGATGTACAGCTGTACGCCTTCCAGAAACATCCACGTAAATGCAGCCAAGAAGAAGAAATGCAGCAGGGCCGCAAACACAGCGCAGACGATCTGTAACAAAGACATACACACTGAGCACAAACGCTGCTCAAACTATCTAGCCAGTATCTGTGTGATCTGTGACTCGCTGCTTTGAGCATTAACAGTCTGTTCTGTTATCACTTTAGAAATTTCCCGACGGATTTCCAACATTTTATCTTTGTCATTTTCCATTTGTCTTTGCTTATATCCTCCTGTCTCCCTCCCTCTCTTTTTCTCTCTCGGAGGACACGGTGAGGTTTTTGCGATTAACGAGAGGTCAAAGATCCTCTCCATTTCTGTAATTAACAAGAGTCAGGTGCCCAACTAAACGACTCAATGAATTATGTGTGTTTGACAATCCGCTTGTTAAGTCTGACGTCATGAGTCACACTTTCTGCTTCCAAATGCTCTTTCTGGCCATGTCCACATGCACATGGGTATTTTTATACAACTTCTTTTGGTAATACTTCATAATAACTACACACTATGAATCATTTATTAAGCATGAGCATCTAGTGAGTTCATTATTTGTTAAGAATTAACTCTACATTAATAAACATTAGTAAGCAGTTTATAACTGCAGCTACAAATAGTGTATTATTGACTTATAACCACATTTATAATGTGCTTAATAATTGTACTTGCATAATCTGTGACTGGATGATTTTTCATTACTAAATTAAGTATAGAATTATTTACAAACCATTTTCATTAAAGAGCAGTTGTAGGTTTTTAAGATAATTCAGAATGAGTTACTAAATGATTAATAAACTATTGAAATTAACATATTATTCAGGCATATAGTAATGGTTACTCTGTATGTTAATAAATGCTTTATTACCTCAACTTCATGCAGTTTTGTGACCTAATCTAAAGTGAGGACAATTTATGCTTTATAAATGCCTTATAAATAACAATTAAAGGCTCAGTATCAAATGAAAAATAATCTTTGCAATCTTATCAAAAAAGTAAACTTACTGTAAAGTTGAATCATTGCTGAATAATAGGAGCATCAAAATACGACATAAAATTGGATAAAACAACAACAATATACTAATTTAACAATATAATGAGATTTGAAATGAAATGAAATGTTTAAACTGTACAGTCATTTTATTTTAGATAAGGATGCAAAGATTTATTTTTCATTTGAAACAGTTTTATTTGTGTATCTTCAAATAAATACAATTGAATAATGTTGTTTATGTTCATTTTTACTGTTTGAATATAACTGACCCTTTAATTTTCATTTACTGTATAAGGGATATATAAAGCATAAATAGTATACACTTTAGATTAGGTCACAAAACTGCATGAAGTTGAGTTAATAAAGCATTTATTAACATATAAATTAACTATTAGTATGTGCCTGAATAATAATATTTATAAATGTTCATTTGAATAGTTTATTAATCATTTACTAACTCATTCTGGATTATCTTAAAAAAACACCAACTATGCTTAAATAACTGGTTTGTAAATAATGCAATACTTCATTTAGTAATAAAAAATAAATCATTATGAGTAAATATGAAAGTATAATTATTAAGCACATTATAAATGTGGTAATAAGTACAGCATTTGTAGTTGTAGTTATAAGCTGTCTACTAACGTTTATTAATGTAGAGTTAATGCTTAACAGATAATGAATTCACTATTTGCTAATGCTTAATAAATTGTTCATAGTGTGTAATTATAAAGTGTCACAGTTTTTTTTCCACCATTTAAAAAAAAAACTGTCCAGATGAAAATGCCAAAAATGTATTGTGATGCATTGACAAGGGCATGCCAAATCGAAAAAGGCAAATATTCTTGTTTAGTGGCCACACATGTTTCAGCTATTTTTCCATCCCACTATTTTTAAAAGCATTTTAGAAAATCACATTAAAAAAACACTTAATGGAAATGCCAAGATGCACATCAATTTTGAAAAAGTGCCAAAAAAAACCTGTATGCACACAACTGCGTAGGATAAACTTTTTATCTGATAAGAAAACAATTTGCATAAAGTACAGGACAATGGAAACATTCATTTATTCATTTTCCTTTGGCTTAGTCTCTTTATTCATCAGGGGTCGCCACAGCGGCATGAACCGGCAACTTATCCAACATATGTTTTACACAGCGAACGCCCTTCCAGCTGTAACCCAGTACTAGGAAACATCCATACACACTCATTCACACATATACACTAGGGCCAATTTAGTTTATTCAATTCACCTATATTCACACTGTGTCAATTCACACGCATGTCTTTGGACTGTGGAGGAAACCAGAGCATCCAGAGGAAACACATGCAAACATGGGGAGAACATGCAAACTCCACACAGAAATGCCAACTGGCCCAGCCGGGACTTGAACCAGCGACCTTCTTGCTGAGAGGCGAAAGTGCTAACCACTGAGCCACCGTATTACCCCACAATGGAAGCACATTTACTGAATAAATTGCAGCATATGCATCAAAAAAGTAATGCGATTTTGTTTTAACAGATCATGCGATAACAGAAACATGCACTGTGAGATGGCATTAAAGGTGCAGTAGGTGATCTGCCTAAATGCTAACCGGTTAGCATAATATCTTTTAAATACAATGCCTCCCCTATCATTTAAAGCCAAGCCTCCTGAAATCACGAACGCACACATTAAAGATGACAGAGACCCACTAGATCATGTCATTCGCCAGATAGAAAACTTTATAGTACTTTATAATACTATAATTCTCCCTGCTGAAAAATCCAGCTTTAACCAGCCTAGGATGGTTGGCTGGTTTTAGCTGGTCGACCAGTCTGGTTTTAGAGGGGTTTTGGCTATTTTTAGAGGGTTTTTTTGGCCATTCTTAGCTGGTCAGGCTGGAGATGACCAGTTAAAACCAGCTATGTCCAGCTTAAACCAGGCTGGTTAAGTTGGTTTTAGCTGGGTTTAGCTGGTCATTCTCCAACCTGACCAGCTAAGACCAGGCTGGAAGTGGCTGGAAATCAGCCTGGAAATGGCCAAAACCTCTCTAAAATCAGGCTGGTCGACCAGCTAAAACCAGCCAGCCAGCTTAGTCTGGTTCAAGCTGGATTTTTCAGCAGGGCTGAACGAAAAACTGCATTAAATATATAGCATGTTTCATTTAAGTAGTTAGCAAGCAAAACTTGTCATCACTCTCTCATCAGTCTCACTCTCTCACACGCTTTGTCCTAAAGCGATTATTGTATGCTTAGTGTTTGGCCGGCGGGCTGCAGGAATTACACTTATTACTAAGCCATACTTAAATGCTATTTCAGAGTGAATATTCAGAGTAGCATGGTAAACAATATAGGAAGCGTCACATGTTGTCATTGTTCACAAATGAACCAATGTGAATATAAAAGCAACTTCACCTCAGTAAAGCAGGCTAGGAATAGCACTATTTACTGATGTTTTGTTGTTAAACTAAATAAAAAATCTACATTACTGATGCTGTAAAAGGCCTTATGAAATTGAAAATAGTCACATCACTCGCCGGAAGAGTGATGTGACTATTTCAGTGGCTGAACAACGCTTGTATGCATATAACCCATTCATAACAACAAAATCTACATCAGCTTTGATTGACTACCATGGTGTCATCCTTCCTCCAGAGTGCAAAAGTAACTCTAATATTGATTCAGGATTTTAAAACGTTTTGATTGAGCATTTGTTTTAAGCGCTGTTACTCATGTCCACATGACAGAGGCCCGCGTGAATACACATTGATGGATCTGCGAGAACAGGGTGCATAGATGTTCAAATCTACATTTGCTGACAGACAGTTTGGGCTACTTATCAGAATTATGGGAATTGTCAGCCTGACAATATTTAATTGGATGAAAATTTTTTGTCTCGTGCCTTACACAGAATATATAAATAAATATAAATATATTTTAGATCATTTACTTTAATCATTACTATTAGAATGTGATAAGACTTTCAACCAGCACAACAAAAAATCACCTACTGCACCTTTAATGGACAAACCAGCAAACTGACCACATTGTAAACATCTAAAATGTTTTTTGTTCATTCGAAAATGCCTTGCCAAACTCCGTCATCAAAGTGGCTCAGTATTATTACATCCTAGAACTGTCTTGAGTCTCTAAAAGCACCGTATATTTATTACGTTTAATCTTCTTAGGTGCAAGTAATTTATTATACAAGAAAATAAGGCCTACAGTGGCTTCTCCTATTGCAGTAAAATTCCATTTTTCTTTCTGATATTTAGTGCCAGAATGTCAGGAAGTAACGATTTTGTTATTTGCAAATGTTTTATTGTGTAAATGTGACATTCCAATTTTCAGCACAAGTCTAATTTGCATCTTTGGACGGAAACATAGCTTATGTTACTGGAGTTTGTGAATATTTCCACCCTAGCAGAAGTTTCTGTTTCAGTAAGCTGATTTTTGCATGAACGAACGGCCAAATGGGGTATAGAAAAAGCTTTTTTTTTTAATAGAAACTGCGGTTTTGGAAATAACTGTGTTTAAGTGGACAGGGTCTCAGATGCTAAAAGTGTTAAAACAAATAGCTGTAATATGCCCTCACTGTGTGACGCAAGTTCCAAGTGATGGGTTGCAGCTGGAAGGGCATCCGCTGCGTAAAACCTGTGCTGGATAAGTTGACGGTTCATTCCACTGTGGCTGCCCCAGATTAATAAAGGGACTAAGCCGAAAAGAAAATGAATGAATGAATGTGTGACATAATCCAATTGAACATCATGATTATAAAGTTTTTTACAGTAATTTCATCTTTAAAAAATTCAAGTATCAGTGAAGTAAACATCGTGACTTTGTAAAAGATTCACACCAATAAATGTAAAATCTAAACACCATAAAGGGCTATCGAGATTGAGACCCCTGGACTTGGAAACAGTATTTCACACATCACAACTGAACAAGCGTATAAGCGTAAATCCCTCAAGTGTGTAAATGCGGAGTTGATCTTACAGGCTGGTCTGCTCGGTTGATCCCGGTGAGGAAGAGGGTTTCGGCGATAAAAAGGGAGATGCAGAGGTTCTTGTGGATGGTGTTCCTGTCGCTTTGCAGACCACGGAAGAAACAGAAGGTGAAGATGCAGATGAGCAGGCAGACCAGAGACAGCAGGATCCCCACCCACGTTATGACGTCCAATAGCAGCTCATGCACCTGGTCTGCTTTCTGAAAACACAAGGATGAAGGAGAGAGGCATGTTAGTCAAATTCTGTTATAACCATCTACTATTCAGTACCATTTTTTCAGTCTGTTTATTAATTCTCTTTATTAGCAACATCATGTTACAGTTGAAACTGTATTTGTAGTAGAAATCTTGTAAATTACCCATGTATTTGATCAAAATACACAAAAAATATTATTATTATAAAATATAATTAAATTGGGGCGACACAATGGCTTAGTGGTTAGCACTGTCACCTCACAGCAAGAAAGTCGCTGGTTCAAGTCCCAGCTGGGTCAGTTAGCACTTCTGTGTGGAGTTTGCATGTTCTCCCCATGTTGGCGTAGGTTTCCTCAGGGTGCTCCGGTTTCCCCCACAGTCAAAAGACATGTACTGTAGGTGAATTAAATAAACTAAATTGGCTGTAGTGTACGTGTGTCAATGAGTGTGTATGGATGTTTCCCAGTACTGGGTTGCAAAGTGAAGGGTATCCGCTGTGTAAAGCATATGCTGGATAAGTTAGTGGTTCATTCTGCTGTGTTAGTGGTTCATTCACCCTGATTAATTAAGGGACTAAGCTGAAGAAAAATTTATGAACGAATGAATATCCTTTAATTTCATAATAACTGTTATGTGTTCTTACACAGAATGTAAACCATGTCTGTCATTGAAAAAAAGATGGATTTTAAGTAGTCGTTACTCACGTGATCCTGCAAAATGATTCTAATATGCTGCTTTGGTGCTTTATAGGCGCTAATTTTATAATATTATAAATTCAGAGAACAACTGTGTTTTCATACTTTTGTATATACTTTACTATTTTCTTTGTCTATACTTTTTAATTCTCTAACCAATTAAAAACAATCAAACGCTACAATAAATAAATGAAGAACATCGTTTATTTCAAATAGATGTTTTTAAATTAAATTACCGCACCATTAGGTATTATTCATTTCTAATATTTTCAGATGTTTTTATTGCAATTTAAACATTTTAGCTATTTTTTGTTTTATTTTTATTTTTTTAACTACTATGCATTTAGCTTTTATTTTAATTTCAGTCTTCAGTTATTCAGATATTTTAATTGCACTATAACTCAACTTCTGTCAAAAAAATTTATTCTGCGTACAGTATGTTGTTGCTAGCCTGCTAAATCACTTAATGTTATTCCTAGAAAGGAAGTTTCTTGCTGTTAGAGTTCAAACAGAACACTCCACTCATGTGCTCTTTACAGGCCCAGATGGAATACGCAGAACTTTTTAACAATTTCTGCACTGATTTTGGAGGAAAATCTGCACAAACTGATAAGCGCCGATAGTATACTCCTATTTGCAGCTGAATGTCTTATCAAATAAAAAAATATATTTCATAATTGAACATAATGTTTCACTTGGTAAATGACGAGCATTCAATTTCTGCTGTGCCACAGATTGCAGGCCTGGGTTTGTCGGAATGGCCCATTCATTTCCACGGCAGTGAGAAATTTGGAGCACTGCGGTTATGACAAGACTCAGTGTTCAGTGAATGTGCGCAGTCAACCCTGCACACACACAAGTGCACACACACTAAATGGTTTTATTAATCATTCATACGTATATGCAACATCCATTAATGCAGCCTCAAGGGTGTGGGTCCAAATGATGTGTGCGCGTGTGTGCGCATGTGTGTGCGTGTGTGTGAATGTTTAAGGTCAATCCTCCCCTCTGCACACAACATTTACATTTATGTATATCCTGACCTTTTGCCTTTACGTTTTGCACATAAATCATTTCTCCAGTCTATTGCTAACATGCACACACATGTGCACAAACCCTATGTACGTACTGTACAATACATTAGTCCACACTACATTAGGGGTTTCACATCTGTTTTGTCATTTTTATTCCTGATTTTATGTGTGTGTGTGTGTGTGTGTGTGCGATGAATATGAGTGTCCTGTCTGAGATAACACACTGCCCAAGGCAAGAGCCCAGTGGCTTCAGGAGAGCTGTGAGGTCTCTCTTAGTGCTGGATGACGTAACCTATTGCAGTACCAGAGTGCGGTTCAAACTTTTTCTTACCGGTCTGCTTGTAAATCTCAGGTTCATTGTAAAGTATTCTCAACAGAACTGCTGGAGCAAATGCAGTGACCACCACTTCGCCAGGCCATAACAATCAATCTACTGTACGCTGTGACTGCATAGATTTCAGCTTAACCAGTTGCCATCCATTTAAATTAAAACCAAATTAATCACGATGGCCTATCAAGTCCACTTCTACTCCAAATGGTCTTTAATATTTAGAAAACCATGGACAGGCTAATAATGCAAAATTACAAAACATGTTAGCATCTCAATGATTAGTGTGTAACTTGCTGTTGATATGTTGTATACAGTAGGTGACTTTTTTGATGACAGATTGACACGTTTAGTATGTGCAAGGTAATATTTACAACATTATCTCCTTAAATCCACAGCAAACATTTGTAATGTTAATAAAGTATCACTCAACTCATGTTGACGCTGTTTGTTTACTTTTTATATAAGTGTATTTGTTCATGTAGGCTCCGGGATAAACCATGTGTGACTCATATTCTCTGGAAAGTCTAAACTTATTGATCGCCCCCTGGTGGCTGGATGCAAATTGGGCCATAATGTGGGTTGAGGGAGTATTTTGATACCTCTTAAATGACAGACGGAGGCCAGACAGAGTATTTTAGCTGCAATTTGTCTACAGTGGAGATGTCTCATCCATCATTTATTATAGTCTAAACCATTTGCAGAAGCTGTGGATTAAAGTTAATAATGATTTCTAGCTTCAGTTTCTCTCTCGCATAATGTATTGTCAGGAGCCAGAGGTAATCATTTTTGTTTTGCTTGTTTTTGCTTTCTAAATGTCAAAGTTGATTTAAGCTGAATTTTTTGCCACAAAAAAACTAATTATAGTTTGTCATCTGTAGATGGCAGTGCTAGTTGTAAGTGTACTTCGAAGTGTCAGTCAAAATATTGCTGTTACATCCATTTGTTTGAGTCCATCCTACATTTTACTCTTTACTTTAAAGCAGGGGTGCCCAAACTTTTTATTTTGAAGGGCCAAAAACCAAACTCGATTGATGCTAGAGGGCCGAAGGTCAATATAGTTGACATGGGTAATTTCCTAATTTATTTATTAATGTACAAAAATGACTAGAAAACACTGCTTTATATTAACTAATACAGTAATATAATGAACTTATTGCAGTAAAAACAAAACAATCTAATTCATAACAGAATCACACTAGTTTTTGCCTTGATTTGCTTGCTGATGTCTTTTGCATAGTCCTCTACCCGTCGAGTGAGTTTTTACAACATTTAATTAAAACATTTAATTTCAGGATTTTTTTTTTTTGTAGCTCAGCAATAAAACAAACAAAAAAAGGTTACGTCAATTTAGAAATGACGATCTCTGTGCTAAAAGCACTCGCCCCAACCCTGTTCATTATACTCACTCTCCTCTCAGATGGGATGGTGGGCCAAATCAAAGGTTACAATGGGCCTACTTTGGGCATCTCTGCTCTAATACATATAATTTAGTTCAACGACAGCATTTCAGCTGATGCTCATGTGCAAAGCAGTGTTGTTGAAAAACTTAAGTTGAAATTAAAAGTAAACAGAGGTTAGACACATTGTCCTTGCAAACTGAAATGAAACAATTTTACTAAAATCGAGTAAAAAATAATAATAAACTAATATAATACAAAATAAATAACAAATTTATTACAGCTAATTGAATATTAATAAACTCTTATACACAAAAATAAAAAAAATCGCATAAAGTACAAATTGCTGAAACTTTTATTTCAGTATGTTGATGTACTTCCATCTGCAATGAAATATTGAGTAGGGGCGGAGCTTTCTTTTTGTGTATAATTTCCTTGCAGCAAACTAACAGTAAGGGGGCGTGGCTAACAATATTGTGGCTGAAGGCATCAAAGTATTGAAAAGCAAATGGTCAGACTCTGATTGAAGATTACCAAAACAATCTATTTGTTTTTGTATTATTAACTTGCACAGATTAATGGTTCACCTAAATAATAACAATGTGTGCTAGTGAGATAAACATTGTAAATTTTGATTTCACACAGACTTTAAACTGTAACAGATCAAATTTTAAAACTCATGTGTAATACCCATTTATAACTTAAAATTTTGCATTTTTTTCCCCTTTCCATGTTATAGTAATTTTACGCTGTACTTAATACTGTTTAATCATTTTTATACCCATTTTTGTCTCAGTTTCATTATCAATAATCAATTGAAGACATCAACATATAACATCATACTATTCAAAAATGTCCAAATGTGATTGTTGAGATTAATAATTATATTATAAGTCTGAGACATACCTTCACCTCCACATGGGCCATAAGCACAGCAAAGTTGGTGAGGTGTGTGCAGGAGCAGGAGGTGTGGGTGCGGTTGGTGCCCAGCAGTCTGCAGTCCTGAGTGGACCAGAATCCTGTCATGGTGCGTTTAGAATAACTCCAGAAAGAGCAGTTTGGATTGAAGTTCTCTTCTGACTGCTGGAATGAAAACATGAACATCATTCTCGTTATGATAATGATGGAAACACAATCATAAAGCAGATACACTGAAGAATAAAATGTAAGCAATTATAATACCTGTATGTGCTTGACAGTGAAGACAACAGGTTCAGACAGGTAGACCTTGTTACTGTCTTTATTAATGGCTGCTGTAATAACAGGTGAGTTGACTATCAGGGAATAGTTTGGATAGGCGGCTTCGCTGCCAAGACGCACGCTTGCATTCTCTGTGGACAAGTATTGGCCGAGGTTCTTATAGAGAACCAGCGCCATACGGATCTCACCTACGGAAGAGGAAACACAGAAGCAGTCAGTCTGGAAGCGTCAGTATGGGAATTAAACGGGGGCAGATGGACAATGACGGATTACCATTGCGTCCTTGCTGTTTGAGTGTGTTGGCTGAGAGATGAATGGAGTTGCCGGTTAGTCCAGATTGGGGGAAGCTTAGGTCCGCCAGATTAACATCTGTACTTAGCCGAGCCACCTCCAGCTCTGCAAAACACCAACACAAACAGTCACATTCTGCCACCTATCAGACTGGAGGGCTCATTTTAGCTCTTTTTATAACACAGTCATTTAAAGTGCACTTCTTTTGATGGCTTGCATGAACACATGCACTTCCAATGTGAAAGAAAGATTGATCCTTGTTTAATGTCTGTGCTTTCTCTGGCCAAATGTTAGGAGCATTAAAAAGTCTTTGTACTCATTTAAAATTGAGTTATGTGTAAGTTTGATCCCCCTGCACATGTTTTTGCAGTCTCCGGTAGTTTGTTGTTCTTGTTCTGTCTTCTCTTTTTCTTTTTCCTCTGTGATGTGCTTTGGCCTTAAAAGCCAGGCTTAAACTGGATCCCTGATATATTATTTTAGCTAAAATATGAATGACACGTCCGATTACATACAAACAGTTCTAATCATTCGTGTGAATGTGAACTACGGTAGTTTTCTTTTGTCTTTAAAACGCAAACACCTCCACATCTAAAAGCAATATCGATTATCCGGCTCTGGTGAAGCTGGCTATAAAAACAGAGACTAATTAACCTCCACTCTGAGTTGGGAAGAAAAAACTTTCTATTTTGAGTGGTAATTTTCTCATTCTGTCTTTCTACTATATTTATCTGCTCCATGTTGGGTTTTTGTATTCAGCATAAATTATTTAGGCTTACTCATTTTTCATTATTAATAGGCCTGGTTCTATGGGTGTTCTCAAACGAAAGCAACCCACAGATGGAGCTTTAATAATAGCATACTGGCAAAAAGAATATCGTCAGAGGCATTTATGTATGAATTCACTGACCGCTCTAAACGCAGACATTCATCCGGTTCAGAGTTCTGCATGCTGTAATGTAGACGTGATGTAAACTAGAGATTCACTGAACAGAACAGAACTTTTTAAGATGACAGTGATCTATGATTACTAGTGACAGCTTGTTAGAACTAAAGAAAGCACTTTTTGCATGCTTTCTACATCCATTAAATCCATTTAGTATTTGTATAAATCCTTTATTTTTCACGTTACTAGGAACAACAGCCATCTACATAGCAAACTGTTGCTGTTTTATGTAAAAAAAAATGGAATTTAAAAGCTTAGATGCTTTTTGTGACATTATAAAATGACTGTGACAGAGAGATCATACAGTGAGCTGGGGAGCCAACTGATTATTTAATGTTCTAATATTTTTCTAATGACATTTCAATGTATTGTGGATAATAAATAGTGTATAGTTATGCATATTATGATTATATAGTCTATTTTGTTTAAATATTCTAAGACAAACCCCTTCCTCCCAACTTCAACTGTGAATTCCTCATTACAAAAAAAAGCTCATTTATACCTCAAGCATAAAAGACAAAGATAATCATAAAGCTAAGTACATTAGCACCCACACCAATGCACAATTAAGGGCAGGATGGATTTTGATTGGTTGCCCGTGTTTTCATTATCATGGCACACATTGTTGTGAAAGTGATTTCACCAATTTCCAATGCTGTTGTCAGTTATTCTTCTGATTTACTGTTCTCACTGTTGTTTTTAACAGTCCTAAAAAAGAGATAAGATGACAAAATCTGTCGTCATATACTCACCCTACATTTGACTTGTTCCAAGCCTCTATTCATTTCTTACTTCCATTGATTACAGAGAACAACGTTTGAAGAAAATTGGTAACCAAACCGTTGTTTGTCCCCATTGACTTCAATAGATTTTTCTTTTTCCTTAAATGAAAGTCAGTGAGGACCTTAAGTATATGTTCCTCAAAAACATTTTGGTTTCTAACATTTTTTTTTTTTTAAATATCTTCCTTTATATTCAACAGGAAAAATAAATAAATTCAGAAAGGTTTGGAACAATGTGATGGTGAGTAAATAGTAAATGCTTTCATTTATAAACTGGCTCCCAGTTACATTTAGAATAGACTTTAAAGTATTACTACTAAATGACTTACTCTATAAATCACTAAATGGCCAAGGACCTAAATACATTACAGATATGCTCACTGAATACAAACCTAACAGATCACTCAGATCTTTAAGATCATATAAATTAGAAATTCCAAGAGTTCAGTCAAAGCAGGGTGAATCAGCTTTCAGCTACTACGCCCCTCGCTGCTGGAATGATCAGATGTGCTCCAACATTAGGCGCATTCAAATCAAGACTGAAAACACATCTGTTTAGCTGTGCCTTCACTGAAAGAGCACTGTGCTACGTCTGACAGATCGCACTATTGTGTCTTTATTTTCTTTTTCACTATTTTACAACCTGTTTTAACACATTTAATCTGTTTTTAATCATTTTTATTATTTGTTTTTATTTTTCTTATACTTGTCGCTTTTATTCTTGTTTATGTAAAGCACTTTGAATTGCCACTGTGTATGAAATGTGCTATATAAATAAACTTGCCTTGCCTTTTATATTGAGAACGTATGAAAGAGTTTTATTAAAAAAAAAAAAAAGGTACTAAATGTAAACATGCTGATAGTTTTCAGTGTATTTATAATTATGCCACAAGTTACCCAGGGAAGATACACATAGTATTTTTCCATTTTGTTCACATTGTGTATTAAACTCTGTGTCACCCCTCACACTAAAATGAATATATTTTAAAGCACATCAGTGAGAACACCCACCCATTTGCTTCAAGGTAAATTAATGTTAATAACGTAATGTAAATTCATTTACGTTTGGATCCAGGTCACAGCAGAGGTGACAGCTGCTAAAGAGCTCACACTAGCATCGCTGGTGTGTTGCAGAGACATTAGAAGAGGATCTGTTCACTCGCGCTAATGTTATCATTTGTAATCGATTTCAAACGAGGCTCCTCTCTTTTCAGTTGATGTGATAAGAGCCAAGTGAGTCGCCGTTTTTAATTTAACAATTTCTTTTTAATGGAAGATAAAAGATGCTTTGCAATCTCAAACTTCATTACAGTCCATGAAGAAAAATACAAGAATGTTATATCGAAAGATTTACATGGGATGCTGGTTGAAACTCGCCTGAGTTAGCAACAATGACAAAGGGGCAGAGCTTAGCCAAGTATTTTTGAGCATAAAGAAATGCACTTTTATGACTGACTGACACAATGTACTTCTTGTGCTGAAATAAATCACTCATACTATATGTTTATTATTTTACAATTAAAAAAAAGAAGTGATATGTGAAAAGACAGTTGTTAGAAACCTTCAGTACATGTGGTTATCAGACTGCTTCTCCACAAACAAGGAGAGGTAGAAAAGCACAGGACATTGTCTCAGAAAAATCATTCCAGAAATGTCATTTTGTGAGATATTCATTCAATCATTCATTCATTTTCTTTTTGGCTTAGTACCTTTATTAATCTGGGATCGTCACAGCGAAATGAACCACCAACTTATCCAGCACATGCTTTTTGCAGTGGATGATCTTCCAGTTGCAACCCATCACTGGGAACCATCCGTACAATCTCATTCACACACATACACTATGGCCAATTTGGCTTATCCAATTCACCTATAGCGCATGTCTTTGGACTTGTGAGAGAAACAGGAGCAACCGGAGAAAACCCACGCAAACACGGGGAGAACATGCAAACTCCACAAAGAAATGCCAACTGGCCCAGCCGAGGCTTGAACCAGCAACCTTCTTGCTGTTAGGCAATCGTGCTACTCACTGTGCCACTGTGACGCCATTTTGTGAGATATTGCCATCAAATTCAAAACATATACTCAGGAGATGGGTGGCTTTTGACATATTACTTTTCTGTATTGCTCCAGGCCTAATTTCATATATTAGTTTATGAAATAATAAAATGTTTAGTTATTATTGCTTAAGCATCTATAACTTTTTCATTTTGAGCATTATAAACTCTAGATGATGGATAATAAAGCCCAAAGTGTCTTCTTTCCAAAGATACATAAACTGTGAAAGTTGACCAAATTATTCAGCAACTGTTACTGTTTTAGTTTGGGAAGGTCATTTTTGAGAAAGTGCCTCTGAAAGTGCCTCTGAAGGACACTGATATAGTCTCGAAAAACTTTTACAGAAATATTATTTTGCATGCTATCTTCATTAAATTTGAAATATAAACTCATGAGACACTTGCCTGGCATATTTTTTCTGGGTTATTACATGACTGATTCCATGTGTTTGTATATGGAAAAACAAATATTGAACACAGTACAATTTGTCTTTCTCATGACTTCTTAATGTATAACTTTTTATATTTTTTAGCATGAAATTTACTAGATGGACCACAGTAAAGCTCAAAGTTTCTTCTTTTCAATGATACCTAATTTTAGTTTGTAGCTCACTGGGGTCAAGAAATGTTACTGTTTAACCTCCTAAACATATCTGGCCCAAAACCCCCATAAGTGATTCAGTTCTCTCATCAGTTGAAATAGAATAACTTTTGCATAGATTATGATAGAGGCATTTTTCTTTTTTCCTATGATTACTTAATTACAGCAACCTAGACCACACAGAACCTAAAAGGTACACTTTCAAATTTACAAAAGAGCCTCTTTTTGGAGGGTTTTTTTTATACAGACAACATATATAATTATCTTAATCCCTTTCAACAGTGTTTTATGGAAATTCAAAGGGTTTTCTTTAAAATGATACCAAACCTTTGCATTTACACCTCTGTATATGGATTTGGGAAGCTTTTGAATTTGGGTAGGCAAAATCCAGGTGGAAACCCTAAAATAGCACTTCAATATGTAGTAAAATATTATTTACTATCATCATGGCAAAGATAAAATAAATCAGTTATTAGAAATGAGTTATTAAAACTATTATGTTTATAAATGTG
Organism: Danio tinwini; assembly: GCA_903798205.1. Taxonomy (NCBI): domain Eukaryota; kingdom Metazoa; phylum Chordata; class Actinopteri; order Cypriniformes; family Danionidae; genus Danio; species Danio tinwini. The sequence continues at coordinate 4,863,119 of CAIGQZ010032649.1, read as the reverse complement.
TTGAAAAAATCTCTCTGTTAAACAGAAATTGGGGAAAAAATTAAACAGAGGGGCTGATAATTCAGGGGGGCTAATAATTCTGACTTCAACTGTAGTTTACTGTAGTAAAGGCTAAATTATACTATGGTAATTACTATTAGTTCATGATAGTTACTAATAATACTACATTATGTAGTGTAATTTATTAGTGAAGAATTGTAAATATTTATATACAATATAATGCTCATTCCTAAATATTTCCCTTTAATATAAATTACTATGGTATTTGAAACACCTGGTTTTATTGGATTTTTAGTTTTTGGCTGTTATATACTATACTTTGTTTCTGTTTAATACAGCATATTATTTGCAGTAAATAATTGAGCTGAACAATTATCCCTCATATGTTTCCATTGACAGTTTTATTGATCACTAAGATATGATTGATTTTGATTTAAGTTGCTTCGATTTAAAAATGGAAATTGCAAAAATAGCTTAGATGTATTTTTCATTGCAAATGCCACAAAAATCACCCTGCACAACTAACAAAAATTTAGATTTTGTAACAACAGTAAACAACTTTTTTGTTATAAGGTCTGGTTTTGTGGAGGCTGTACTTTAAAATTAAATGAATATAATTTTAATTCATGAAAGACTTTGAAATTCTAACAGAAAAAACAGAGTGCTACTGTAAGAGCACACCTGCTGGGTATAAATGCTTGAATTAATTTAGTTATCCATAAGAAACTTAAATGTAATCAAAAAGTAATCTCACTTTACTTTTATAAAGCAACTGAAAAGGTACACCACTTATTACATTTTAAATAGGGTAATTTGTAATCTGTAATCTATTATATTTACAAAGTAACCTCCCACACACAGCTGTCTAATTAAATAGGCTATAAAGTACAGTTGATCACTTAGGCCTATTAAAATGTTATAAAAAAAACTGAACTGAAAGAAAAAAACACAAGAAAGAATGCTAGTTTAAAACAAACTTATTTTATCGACGTCCTTTAATTTTAGACAATTATGTACGATTTTTTAGTTATATGAAAATTAGTTCACATACTAGAGAAATTTTATGTCGGAGCGGGATCTGAGCATTATTGGCTTACCGGCAAGCGTGAACAGAATGTTAACGGAGTACTTGCTTTGGGTGTTTAGCGACTGAGTGGAGCGCACGACCAGTGGCACAGCGCACAGCTCCGCTCACATGCTCTGGCTGCTACAGTATATCAGTTCAGTATGTTCACTATGTTACATAACTGCCTCCTGCTGGTCATGTCTTTCTTGTGTAAGACCATTTTGTGCTGTGCCGCGCAGTACTGCAGTACTGGTCACGTTCATTTACTCGCACATTCTCAGTAGCCACATCTGTAGGTGTAAATCCCCTGAAGTAAGTGCTGGCTAACAGGTTAAGGCTAATTAATAATGAAATAATCATGTGTCATTGTTAGTAATAATGAGAGATTTTACACTCTACATTACTACAGTAGATATATCTGTAGAAATAAAAAAATTCCCCATCTAAAACATGAAGAGTGAGGATTTGAAACTTTTCCATAAAAAAACATACACTTGAAAAAGAAATAAACGTATCCACAAATCAGTGTGTGTGTAGAAACGCATCAATCTATTAAACACCATCTATAAATCAGTGTATTGATTGTCCAGTATGCTTTAAGACATTGCTTCGCAAACAATGTTTATTTATCGGGTTTAGATGAAAGACACCTTTGGCTGGCCAAATGGCTTTATAAATTCACTTTGAGACATGAAAGTATGTGTGTGCATGTGCGAATGTGGTATATCACATCAGCGTGTGAAGTCTACAGTTCCCAAGGGGAGCGATGAGTTATACAACAGCCATGCTATGAAGTTATACATCTTTAAATCACATCTGAATCTGTGTGTGTGTGTGTGTGCGCGTGTATGTGTGTGTGTTCGCATGCGAGAGCATTATTAAAATCATTTTCCTCATATCTGCAGGTGGTCTCTAGGCCAAGCTACAGGCGGTTTATGTAATTTTCTGTCCAGCTTTGTAATATAAAGTAGCTCTGTATGTGTCTGTTTATGCACAAATGTGCGTTTGATGAATTACAGATTTCTGTTGCACATTAAACTAAATAAAATCATCATTAAAGGCACATATTTAACACCCTTCCGATCTCATTTAATAGAGGATATGTTTCTGTCATCATTACAGTCATTTATTTACAATCTGCATCACACTATACCTCTCTAATAATCAAAATGATGTTCCTGAAATGAGTTCTAATTATGCAAGTCAGATGGTGCAAATTTTCCCAGTAGCTGCTCTCAAATGAGAGACAACATATTGTATATCTTTGTCTGTAGATGACTGAATCACTGAGTTCTGACAAACTTCTCTTCTCAGACCTGTCGTAAAGCTGAACGCACCACGGATTACCTGTTAGGCATTTATTTCTGGTCTAGGGAAAGAATATCCTGAATAAAGGAATATAAAAAAAGAATATTTTGAAGCGGAAAGAGAGAGAAAACACAAAGAAAACCTGAAGTAATAAACTCACACCCCCCAGGGTAATGATCAGAGGGATACGGTCTGTGTTTGTGTGTGTGAGAGAGAGGGAGAAAGATCCATAAGGAACAGAACGGCCCAGTTATATAAACCACTTCAAGCACCGCACAGCAGATATGGTGCCTTCAAAGCAGACACACACACACACACAAACACACGCACACACACGCATAGGCTGCAGGGGTGCTCACACTGTGCTAACCTAATTAGCTGAAACTAGTCTTCACAGAAAACTGTGCGCTGAAACACACATGTGTAATCCATAAGCACGCTCTGTGCGAAATCAGACAAGTCGTTCGGATGGCTTTTAAAAGATTTAGAGAGCATCCTTTGTCACCTAAATATGACAATATCTGCATTCGGTTTCTAAAAAAAGCCATTTCCAACATATTCTCTGCTCTTTAGTGTACACATTCATTTAACAAGAACAGCTCGCAGCATAAAGAAAGCCTTAAAGGAGCAGAAACGAGAGAGAATGAGAGCAGGAATACGTTTCTCATTTGAATAAACGGATAATGGTGGGAGATTTTGTCTGCGAGATTAAGATTGGCTTTCGGCGAAGATTTGAGATTGAAGATCAAAAACGAAGAACATAATGATAAAAACACTATTTTCTTTTTACTGAAAGGCTTATGTATGCAGAAAAGGATTTGAGCTCGCTGCTGAAAAGCATCTAAGAAGTTCTGCATATTCATTTCTTGATTAAGTCTTATGTAAAAGACACACAGACATGTACGGTTGCGTAAGTCCATGTATCATGACTTGTTTTTTTTTTGTGTAGCACTGGCTCCTAACTACAGTTCATGTCCGGTCTGTCTGTAGCACACAATGGAAATGAATATGCTGAGTGACACGACACAATCTAATCAGTCCAGATGTTTTCTTCATGCTTGATACACAGTCGTGTTGATAGCGATTTTTGACCAAGTAGATAAAACAATTTTAATGATGGCTGTGCCTGGTCAGTATTTGCATGGGAGACCACATGAGAAAGTTGCTGCCAGAAGTGCTGTTAGTGAGGCCAGCAGGGGGCGCTCAACCTGCGGTGTGTGTGGGTCCTAACGCCACAATATATTGTTGGCGAATCTATACTGCTCAGTGAGCGCCATCTTTCGGATGAGACATTAAACTGAGGTCCTGACTCTCTGTGGTCATTAAAAATCCCAAATTTGCCCACTGGCCGTCCCTATATCATAATTGCCAGTAACACTTTATTTTGATGGTCCATTTGAGTATTAGTGGACTGTCTGCTTAGTATCTGTTGATATGCTCTGTCAATAGAAATTTAACTAACTATAAGAAACTTTGCAAGTACATGTCCACTTACACTTACCCTAACTCCAACCCCAACCGAACAGTCTACTTATAATATAATGAGAATTAGTTGGCATGTAGGTGCAATGTAACTTAAATTCAACAAACTGACCATCAAAATAAAGTGTGACCTAACTGCCTTCATCACATGTGTGGTGTGCGGTCTGGAGCAATATGGCTGCGGTCGTGTCATCCAGGTGGATGCTGTACATCGGTGGTGGATGAGGAGATTCCCCGCATTGTATAAAGCGCTATATAAATGTAAGGAATTATTATTATTATTATTATTATTATTAGTAGTAGTAGTAGTAGTAGTAGTAGTAGTAGTATTAGTATTATTATAAAGCTAATGATGATCAAGCTAAAACAATAGTAGCAAGTTATTTATGAAATGCAGTGTTGCAGTCACGTGCCAAGTGAAAATTTGTGTAGTTAGCATGCACTCTCAAAAATAATACAGTACTAATACAGTATGTACATTTTAGATACTAATGGGGACTCTTGGTTACAAGGGTATAAATAACTTTTTATTTTTACTTTTAACTTTTTTCTGAGAGTGCATGTTGTGTTTAGCACTTGTTGACCGATCTTGCTTTCATTAGAAATGCAGTTAGCTCAGATCTGGGATTCATTTACTGAACAACAGCATCGTTGTGTCATACACACATCATTTGTACCACATTGGTTAATATCTACTGCAAGTTAGAACATTTTTGAGAACAAAATAATGGTATTGTTGTTGAAAGAAATTAATATACTTTACTTTTTCTGTTCTCCTTTAGATACAAGATACTTTGAATACTTTTACTATCATATGAGTTTTGGTAATAAACTATTTGCTTTCTTGCCTTGGCCTATTATTTTCCTGCATACTTAATTGAAACATGTAGCCAGGCAAAATGTTTATTTTCTTTTACAAACATTATTGAAAGTACTTCATATACTGTACTACTAAACAAAACAAAAAAGCACGTACAATTACATGTAGCAGAATCTCATTGTTACACTATTGTGTGTAACAATATTATTAAAAGAAAAATCTGTTAATGCAGATATTATCTAAAACAGATGTTACTCCTCCACCTTGAGGAATGTCATTATAGTTGTTTTATGTTTTTTTTATTGTATGCCTACAAACATCCTTAAGTCTTAGCCAGGCAGAAGGGCAACTGTTAGACAAAATGTTATATACTGTATCTTTGTTATCACTCATTATAAACAAGATGGATTCAGTAAAAGGTGCTCTCCTTTTTCCAACTTTGGTTTAAAAAAAATTCGCAATTGTACATATTTATAGAAATTGGATATTGGTAATTTATATTGATCTACAATCTGTTGGAAAGACTTTATGGTGCCCTATAAAAAAACTGTATATTTGAGAGATGCCCAGTTCCAGCCATGCTGAAAAAACAGTGTTTTGCAATGTTAAAGGTATATGTTTTATGTTTCAACTTGTGTGCTTCAAAGTAATGGATCTGAGTTCAGAAAACTCTTAATAATAATAATAATAATAATAATAATAATAATAATAATAATAATAATAATAATTCCTTACATTTATATAGCGCTTTTCTGGACACTCAAAGCGTTTACAAGTTTTTGGGTGTAACTTTCCACATGGATGATGCGATGGCAGCCATATTGCGCCAGACTGCACACCACACACCAGCTGATTGGTTGAATATTGATGAATATTGTGATGGTTAGGAGGCTATGATAGACAGAGACCAGGACTATCCCTACTCTTCTCAACATCCTGGGATTTTTTAAGTCAGGAGAAGCGAGTCAGGACCCCATCAATATACTGAGGCGTTAGGACCCACATAGACCACATAGAGTGCCCCCTGCTGGCCTTACTAACATCACTTCCTGCAGCAACCTAGCTTTCCCATGTGGTCTCCCATCCAGGTGCTGACCGGGAGCAGCCCTGCTTAGCTTCAGTGGGTGACCATGTGAGAGTTGCAGAGAGCCAGCTTGTTTCTAAACTTGTCACTACATACTGCTATTTGGGAAATGTAGTGCTTTGAGGACATCATTTCAGAGTGATCTGTTACACATGGTATCTATGGCAGAATGGACGGGCACCAAAATATGTGCCCACAAACAAATAAAGCAAGGACTGTCCACTTCTGAGAGTTTCAGCACCAGCCAAACAACTGCTATTGGTGTGAACGAGAATGCAAATAGTTTTGTCCATGCATATTTAGAAAGAAGAGATCACACAGATGTCGAGGAGATTTTTTTGATGTTGAATCTCCTTTAATCAAACCCTCAAAAAAAAAAACATGTTAAACATCAAGGCCAAACAACTAAGGCAGATGATCAGATGCCCAAAACAACAACAAAAAAACCCACTGGTGATGAAATACACAGAGAGAGGGGGAAAAAAGGCAGGCTAGAGGGCAATCCCATGGAGAGCTATTTCTCTCAAACGAGATGCATGTGAACTGGCCTTGAGTGGTGGAATGGCGGATAAATTGTTTGCCAGGAACGATAAATTTCCCCCTTTGCGCTGTGAAAGCGCTGGAGCAGAATAGAGCAGTTAGCATGGATCTCTGAGCACCATCCCCCTCCCCCATTCCTTTATTTTTTTATCTTTTTGTTTTCTTTCCTTTATTCTCTTCTTCTCCCTTTCATCCTCTCTTTTCCACTCAGTCAGTTCACACTGCATTTGTCTGTCTCGCTTGTTCTGTCTCTGGTAATGTTCCGTTCATTCCGTCTCCTCCTCAGTATTGTTCTTCCTGCTGTTCTCACGTCTTCCCTTATTACATTTCAAATCTTTGCCACCGCTTCCCTCATTTTCTTCCTCTCCTTTCTTTCTCTGTCTTTCTCTGTCACTGTAAACCATAAAAAATTAAAGAAAGTGTTCTTCAAAAAATGAAAATGCTGTCATTATGTAAACATACTCATGTCGCTCCAACCCCACATTTCCATAGAACATAAAAGGAAAAATTCTGGAAATTGTACGAGTTGCTCATTACAATTATCAAGGACTAGAGCTCTCAAACTTAAAAAAAAAGGCTGCAAAAATACAAAACGGAGTCATAAATGCAGTCATATTGAAAGCGTTGCCCTATATACATTTCTGAAGATCATAACTTATGTAGCCTAAGCTACGTATGGCTGCATTTCATCTTCAAAACAAATGCTACGGGGCTTTTGTTTTTCTAGATTGCTTTTTAAAACACTGTGGTTGGGTTTAGGGAAGTGGGTGGGCGGGTCAATCAGTGCTTTTAAAAACACTATTGGTTGGGTTTAGGTAAGGGGATGGGTAGGAAGATTGGTCGGTTGGTCAGTCAGCCGGTAATCAGTCGACAGCGGCCTCTGGTTGATTTACATGAGAACAGTAGGCACGAATAACACTTGTGAGAGGAATTTGAGATCTGAAAAAGCATACACAGCGGCCTCTGGTGGATTTGCAAAAAAAAAAAAAAAGTAGCTCCTGGGACTTATTTTGCTCTCTCCAGAAATGTATATAGGGGTACGTAATCAGAATGGTCAATATAAGCCAAATGGAATGCAACCAAATTGAAGTATACAAAAATATGATTGTACAATATAATTAAAAAGAAGGTGGCCACTAAGTGTCAGGTTAAGCTTCATTTAGACTAATTAAATGTTAAATAAAAATGCTTAACACAATGCATCACAGATGCATGAACATTCAAGTCTTTAATCATGTCTGTACTTTAGTTGTCATTATCTGAGCTTGGGTGAGAAATGAGTCAGGATGAGGTCTTCTCAGAATGAACAGATAAGACAAAAAGAAAAAAAAATACCATGTGGATGAAAATTGTTTTAAAAAACATTCAAGAGTTCACACTTAGCTGATGATTGATTATAAAGCTTGTTTGGCATGCTGTCCCGGGAGAGAGCCCTGAGCTCATGAGATCCTCGAGCCCGGGGCTCCCTCCCGTTACAAGGCGAGAGGGGAGATCGAGCTCAGGTAGATCTCGAGAACTCTCCCATCGTAGTGATTGAAGAGCAGATAGTAGGTCTCTTTAACGAGATAGGTACTAGATAGGGAGCAAGTCTATAGTGTTGGGTAATCAATAACTTAGGTTGCATGTTTTTAATCGGTGGGAGAAAACCAGAGAACCCGGGGGAAACCCACGTGAGCACGGGGGAACGTGCAAACTCTGCACAGAAATGCCCGCTGGTTGGTAAAGCCTAGAACCATTGACATTCTTGCTGTGAGGCAACAGCGCTAAGTGCTGGGCCACCGTGTCACCCATCTAGGAAAGAGGAGGAGTAGGGGTGGATGGGGGGATTCTTCAAAAGCGAAGATAGCAGTGATATGAACCCGGGGTATTTATAGTAGCTTAGGGATCATCTGATTGGTGCGTAGTAAATTGGATAATGTGGGTCCAGCCGCTAGCAATCATAAGCACTTGATCCTCTCAAAATTAGTTTATAAATAAACTTCACCTATTGGTTGAGTTTAGAGAAGGTTTTAGGTCAGTTTGTTCACTTGGTGATGTGTATGACAAGGATGTGTCTCTGAAACATGGCACAAGACATGTTCTGAGTCTAAAATTGTCATATGTTGTGACAGATTTTTTTTTAATAAAATGAAAATGGATACTCTTATGGTGACTTCACCATAAACCTTTACAATAAGATTTAACCTTTTGTTTTTGTGCAGATCCATTTTTATGAGATTGTGTGTAAATCATGTCACAACAAATGTGACATGCTGAGATATACTGTATTCTCATATCAATATGGTCACACTTAATTCGTACAGTAACACCACTTGACCAAAATGTAAGTAGAGGTCTGTAAACATCATCACAAGGCTGTAGGATGCTGATATTATATGTTGTCAGAGGAACAACATAAATGTATATCTTTTTTAACAAATACCTATTTATATTAGTAGATGACATCATAGACATGCATGTCATGTCATTCACGTCTTAATGAATATAGAAATATGTAATTATATATGAATATGACAGGATCACAGTGTCATGTACAGTGATGACCACGCAACATCTCCAGGTTCTTTGAGAACCAGCCCCAAAAGCAATGTGCACTTTTGTCTATAATTTTTTTAAACAAAGCTGCAACTATTTTATTTATGTTAGAACAGGTCGGCTGGAGTGCTGTCAAAATTTGTTTTCATTTCTATATTTGTTTTACTTATAAAATGGTTCTACTCTGTTTCAGCTGACAACAAACACTGAGTGTTGATCAAATAAATAATACTTTGAAAGAAAGAAAAAATATAGTGTAGTATATATAGTATATAGTGTAGTATCCATTTAGTATCGGTATTGTGATATTTCATTTAGGTATTGTATCGAAGTCAAATTTTGGTATCTTGCAACCTAGTGTTATCTGATGCAAAGTGTTTTTAAGTAACCTGTAGTGGTTTTGTCATCTGAAATATGCAACAAAACATACCCCGTGCAATGCTGTGAATGCATGTTATGTTTCGCCAAAATGTATGAGTAAAATGTATCCGCATATTTCCATGAGTAAAAAAGAGAAAAGGTATCTCAGTAAAGGAAAAAAGACAAACTCTTTCTTGACAAACTTATTCAAATATATTGTCCAAATAAAACATGCTGGTCGATCAGTAATTGCTGATCATGGCTTATAAAAGAAAGAATCTATCATTATTTGGCAGTTTCTGGAAAAGTTACAGGCCAATTTACTGGGATTTACTCAACAAAGCTATTTTTCATTTCTAGTTGAGATTTGGTGAATGTTCATGTCAAACCCTGGTATGTCTTTGTGTGTGTGTGTGTGTGTGTGTGTGTGTGTGTGTGTGTGTGTGTGTGTGAGAGAGAGAGAGAGAGAGAGAGAGAGAGAGAGAGAGAGAGAGAGAGAGAGAGAGAGAGAGAGAGAGAGAGAAACAGACAGAGAGAGAGAGAGAGAGAGAGAGAGAGAGAAA
>CAIGQZ010032649.1:4809540-4853261 GCA_903798205.1 Danio tinwini | reverse complement strand
AGAGAGAGAGAGAGAGAGAGAGAGAGAGAGAGAGAGAGAGATCTTCTGGTTTTGAGTGATGGTTGCAGTTTTAAGATTTCCGTGCAGTGTTTTGATGAATGTTATGGTTATATATGTGTGTGTGGGGAGGAACATAAATGTGAGACAGCATTTGTCACTATTTGTGTATGAAGGTAAGAATGACAGGGCAAGTTCAGCATGTTTCCTTTGCCTTATTTATTGAAATGCTGCCTTATGCTAGGGTCGTGAGAAAGAGACTGAAATTATTTCGAAAATTTCACTAGGGTTTGTTTATGTTCATCGTGCTTAAGGACACTGATAAACCAGTCATTAACTACTGGATAAACTGCACCTCTGTTTTTATCGTTCACTAAAGAACTTCTTTAGTTTTTCTTATGGTTTTCATCTCTGGCATCTGATAGAGATTTGACTGCTTGCCAATGTATTGGATTGATCTGATCTGACACTGAACAGATTATATCTGGAATACTGACAATGTCGTCTTTCTGTCTGACTGCTTACTGCTGAATAGAGCCTGTTTCAAATTTAGGAATTTAACATTGTTCCTAATATCTGATTCAACTATTTTGTCTTTTAGACTCTGTGAAGATGTCCTTACATAATCTCTGTTGTATACAGTGCTATCAAAATAATTTGAGCTGACTTGCAAAATTGCAGCACATTAAACAACATATTAAATACTCAGATCCTTGCATAATTTTTGCATATCACAAGCCGTACTGTATTTCTCAGATAGATCTATCAACATTTCACAGAGAGGACTAGTAATGGCAAGATGATGGCATCCATAGAGGTATCCATAATCCTGGACCAGGCCATATCTTGAGCAGATGCTGTGGCAGTCATGGAGGAGTGGAGGGCATGAGATTCCTGAAAGACCCCAGTCGTAGACGAGTCTCCGTATTGATCTCTTGGGCCAGGCTGAACACCCACCGGTGACATACTCACACCTGCAGCTTCTCAACGATGGACGTCCAGCTTTCTCCAGCCTCCAGCGCCTAGACTGCAGCTCTGCACAAGAAGTTTGGCCAGAGGAGAAATTGCCATGCCCAACTGAGCCTGGTTTCTCTCAAGGTTTTTTCCTTCACTTTGGTCAATTGGTGAAGTTTTGTTTCTCGCCACTGTCGCCACTGGCTTGCTTGGTTTGGGACTTGTGGAGCTGTGCATCGATGGATTTGCTCTTCAGTTATTGAACTTTCAGCAGTGAAAAAACAAACTGAAGTAAACTAAACTGAACTTCAACTCTAAAAACTGAACTGACTGTTTCAATGTACTAGAACCTCTATGTCAAATCTACATTGTAAAAGCGCTATAGAAATAAAGATGAATTGAACTGAACTAGTGCCTGAGTCACATTTTCTAATCACTGGTGGGCTTCAAGGTTCTGTGCTCAGTCCTCTTCTTTATTTAATAAGTACAACCTCACTGAACACAATCACTGACCACTATACATAGATAAAATATACAGTAGCTCGTGTCATTTAAACTTGATGACCACACTGTCTAAGCTTATCCTGTTTCTTGGCCTAGTGTTTGGACGAAGGTTTATTTTCAGCTCAGCCATGACTGAGCTACTTGTAATCTCTGCAAACCCACAGGTTGACCACGACTTTACTGTTCAGCTGCACTCTAAACAAACATATTGTCTAAAAGCTAATGAATAATTATAAAAATAAAACAATAACAAAATGTCAACTTCACTGCTTTACTGCAGTTAAAAAACTAATGTTTCAGCTATAAAAGACAACAGCTTACATCAATCTTTTTGAATTATGACAGCATCTAATGAAATTATGTTGAACCAACAAATCACATTAAGTTAGAAACGTATAAGTTAATTACTCAAAAAAAATGAAGTGTTCTAACTAATTTAAACATAATTGAGTGGTGGCCCTGGAACCAATTAATCTTATCTACTTCGGTTCAAATTAAAAGCTAACATAGCAAATGTCACATTTATTTAACTTATTTAGCATGTAAATTTAATCCACAGGCAAGATATTATTTATCACTGGCATTAGTGCTGCCAATGCAATAATCAATATAGTGAATACTTTCATGTAGTCATCTACGGCTTAACATCAGCATAATGGTCACCAAAAACCTACAACAGAAGTAACACGGAAACTCTAAACACTGACTGGTCTTTGTTTACAAAATACACATACAAGTATTGCTTCTATTCTTTCCAGTCTTATGCAAAGAAAGTTGAGAAATATAAATCCACTGGACAGCTTTGAAAGTTATCTAAACACTTACATTAAGTTGATTTATGTGGATAAAAAAAGGAGTTGGTAGATTTTTACCAGTACACGCAGTTTTTTTCCCACACATCAGTGTTCAAACACCTTGTTAAAGTGAATTGTGCATTACATGTTAAACTTTCAGTTTAAATTAATAAAGCAAACGTATAGTTCAATCATAAATAAAACATGTACTCACCCTAACGTTGCTTTAGACCTGTTTGGATTTCTTTCTTCTGCCTAACACAAATGACTTTGGAGTTTGGCTTCCAGATTATTGGAATTCCAGTAGTATTATTGTTGTTGTTGTTGTTGTTGTTGTTGTTGTTTTAACGTATTGACTTTTTTTCACCATACTACGCAATTCAATGGACAAACTCTTCAAAATATATTTTGTGTCAGGCCGATGAGATGACAGTTGAGCATCAAGCAACATTATGTCACCACATCTCAACAAATAAATATAACGTATATATTTCAAATTAAAAGGTCTATTTAAATGAATAAATTCGATTTTTTTATTAATTTCTTAGGTTTTACAACACCAGGCCAGTACGGGATGTGGTGATCATGTTTAATGACCAGCTTAGTTTAACAAATCAGTTGCAAAAGTTTGTGTTTGACAACCTCGGGAAAGTCAGACCATGCCTGTCATCTGGTATGAGTATGTGGTGTCATTTCAAGCTCTTGTCATTTCAAGACTGGACTACTGCAATGCTCAATTGGCTGGCAGTACAGCCAGCACGACTAAGCCCCTGCAGATGATCCAGAATCAGCCAAAGAAAATCCACGTCACACCTCTCCTGATCTCACTCCACTGGCCTGTATTTGCTGCCAGAATCAAATGTAAGGCTTTCCGGGCTGTCACAGGAATCACATTCACTCATCTCAATACACACATACAAGTAACAGTCGCTGACTGAGCACCAACCTATTGTTCAATCACAAAAAGGGACAAAGTCAATTTCTAAAATAGTCACTCTCTTCAATGCACTCGGGTGGATTGAGCTGCCAAATGCCACCTCATCTATTAAGATCATCACAACTTTTAAAAAATTTGCTGACACAAATCTCCCGCAAGCACCTATTCAGTCTACAACCTTAATCCAAGGCATTTACATATTTATATTTAGTAGCATTTTATCTCTATTCTAGTTTGTTTTCTAATCTAGCATTATATTAAACCTGGCATTGCATCTGGCATTGAATCTTGCTGGCTCTGTGACAGACTGCTTATTTTTCTCCATTTATGCTAAAGTGTCAGCAAAACACACAAATGTAAATAAATCTATTTGTATTTTTGAGAACTGATTATGTTAGTTTCCATTTAGTTTAAGCATCATTTTGTGGTGCTCTGACAAACACACACACACACACACACACAAATACACAGTACAACACCATCACATGCTGCAGCTTATAATGCGATCAAAGTTGAAGCTAAAAGGTTTGTTTCTCAGATTCCTAACAGCTGCAAGGCCATAAATATGCCATTACGGCTACATTTATCAGTAGATTGTGACTATCACACCGACACTTCTGGAGCATTTATGAGCAGAATGGACTGGATCCACTCAGACTGTGTTTTAAATGCCCAGCAATGTCTAAACAGTGAACTGTCAAAAGTTGTGTAAAAATAATGTTAAAGAATTTTAGAAAAATCTTGAAAATAATTGTTAAAGCAATAATACTGTAGCTCATCCATAATGTAACATTCTGTTAACATTTACTCACTCTTGTGTCATTTTACCTTTTTATTACTTCATTAATTCATTGTTTATAAAAACAATATTTTACCTTTGAGTGAATGTGTATTTTTTCTTTGGGCAGATTAAGTATTTTGATTAACATTAAAATATTTTTTTTTTATTTTCAACTAAGTCAAACTATAATTTATAAATTCAGTCGGAACTAATTACATATCATTTATTTAGGTCGGTCCAAAGCAAGACTATAATTTTATCAAAGGTTAAAAGTAAAATTTTCTACTATGTACTAAAGTAAAAAAATCTATTTAATGTCTCTATATTAAACAATATTTTTACTTTGTGTGAATGTAATTTTATTTCTTCACCGCAAGAAATATTTCTGATTTACATTCCATTTAATTCAAGAATTCACACTTAGCTGATGATTGATAATAAATTGTGTTTGGCATGCTGTTCTGGGAGAGAGCCCTGAGCTCAAAAGATCCTTGACCATGGGGCTACCTCCTGTTTCATCGGAAGAGAGGAGAGTCTGAGCTCAGGTAAAATTTGTTCGCTCAGCCTATTTCTTGCATATTAGGGGTTGCTACGACGGAATAACCCACCAACTATACCAGCATATAGTTACACGGAGAATGCCCAGTACTAAAACACTGATATACTGTGCCAATTTGGTTTATTCAATTCACTTATACTGCATGTCTTTGGACTGTGGGAGGAAACCGGAGTACCCGGTGGAAACCCATGCAAGCACAGGAAGAACATGTAAACTCCACACAGAAATGCCAACTGGCCCAGCCGGGACTCAAACCAGCAACCTTCTTGCTGTGAGGCAACAGTGCTAGCCACTGAGCCGCTGTGCCACCCTGTCCTGGATTAGTCAGAAAAGAGGGGGAGTAGGGGTGGATGGGGGGACTCTTAAAGGTGAAGATGATTAAGGTAAGGAAATCGAATTATTTATGCGCATTTGGATTCGTCTGATTGGTAAATCATATGATAGCTAATGCAGGACCAGCCGTGGTCAATCATAAGCACGTGATCCTCTTGGAATTAGTTTATAAATAAACTTCACTTATATACTGTAATATGGACCAAAGCTGTTGTTTTTTTCAAAGTTTTTCACCTTTTATTGGTATAGGACAGTGGAGGACAGACTGGAAAGCATTGGGAGCAGAGAGAGGGGAAGGGTCGGCATAGGACCTTAAGCCAGGAATCGAACTCAGGTCGCACTTAACCACTAGGCTATTAACAAATTAAAGTTTTGGGCAGCACGGTGTCGCAGTGGGTAGCAAAATTGCCTCACAGCAAGAAGATCGCTGGTTCGAGCCCCGGCTGGGTCAGTTGACATTTCTATGTGGAGTTTGCATGTTCTCCCTGTGTTGGCGTGCGTTTCCTCTGGGTGCTCCGGTTTCCCCCACAAGTCCAAAAACCTGTGGTATAGGTAAGTTGGGTAAGCTAAATTGTCTGTAGTGTATGTGTGTGAATGGGTGTGTATGGATGTTTCCCAGTGATGGGTTGCAGCTGGAAGGGCATCCACTGCATAAAAAATGTGTTGGATAAATTGGCGGTTCATTCTGCTGTGGCGACCTCAGATTAAAAAGGGACTAAGCCGAAAAGAAAATGAATGAATGAAATTACAATTAATTTTTAAAGTTGGTTTATAGTGTACTTTTTTCAGTATACTATGGAACATGTATAGCAGGAAAATAAATTGCATGATAATAGATTTGAATGTACTTGCTTGTAATTTAATTTATGTTGTCTTTACAATGTTTCGCAGAGAATGCAAAATGATATCTTGCTACCAGTTTACTGCATTCTGGTTTATTGTTGTGGCGTTGATGTGAGATTTACCTGCCTCTAAATGTCATGCATATAAACGGAACTGTGGCTGGTTGTATAACTCGGCGTTATGATGCATCGTTACTGCCTAATTAGGTCGTTCTGTTTGGCAGAATACACAGATAGTGTGAAGTAAAGCTTAGGAGATTAATTACTATATCAGACCATCCAGAAAACATGCAAGTCGTGTTTTCTGTAATCTCACTTCGTTTTGGAGGTTGTGCTCATCTTGTGAATTTCAAAAAGTATTCAGCATCTTAATATACTTTCTATTTATTTTACATCACACATTTTTGCTAGATTTTGTGAGTAAAAGAGAGATTGTGTTGACACTGTCCTACATTTGCAACATTATTTTTAACGCGGGTTTCCAAATTGATTAAAGATTGGATTTTTTTTTTACTCACAGTTTCTCAGTGCCCATTCATTTCCAAGCAGCCCAGAGGAAACTGCCTCCCACCTGCACTGACTGACAGCATGAGAGCGGTTAACAGTATGCTGAAGTGTTTCACAATTAACACAGCAATGGTTTCAAATGTCACGTTTGAATGCTTGTATTGATCCACAATTATAAATAACATCAGGCTGGAGAACCGTTGCCATGTTGAGCGTGTACTGTCTTTGTATGTTTATATCTGCACCATAACGATGTTGTGCTAAAAGACAGAGCCATAAACATTCTCAATATTTATGTGTGGCCTGTATTTAATTTTACTGTATTTGATTGCCTTAAATGTGTCAGAAATTTTCAATCTGCTGCAGCTGATGCCATTGCTGTGTTGTTAATCTAACGTAAACACACCATATATGAAAAACAATTATTTAGAGGCTGATGGATTTTCACTTGCATGTTGTTGTTTTTTACTATTAAAAATTTTTTACTATTTTTTATCTTCTGTGGGTTATGGATAAAATATGGTCATTCTAATAGTTTAATAAAATAGTTTTGACTTTTGGAAATCACCAAGCCAACCCCTGTCATTTCCCCGCTTTGGGAACCACTGCTATAGATGTTTAAGATTCTGTGTGGAACCAATGATTGGTGCTTATTTTTTAGGCATGTTTGTCTGTCCTTAACACATTTTGACCACTCATGTTCAGTTTGTGAACCTAGGCCTTGATTCCTCTGCATGAATGAGACAGTTTGGGACCCCCTTCTGTGTGTGCATGGCTCTAGTGTTTTCCACAGGCACGCTTCACTACATCTGGCTCCAGTGCACTTGAATTTTGTGCTCCTGCTGTGTACCTCTAATGTGATAATGTGTTTTTTATGCATCAGGTCTTACATACAAACTCCTACTGTCGCAGACATGGTTCATGTGCAGCCTTTGAATTGAAAAATAATTAATTTAGCATATGAACAGTTTAATCATTTACAAAATAAATATTACAAATTATAATAAATAATTGATTGATATATTTATATAATATTATTATATAAATCATATAAATATTATATATAAATATTAAATATATAAATATTATATTATTTATATATATAATAATTGATCATACATGTACTATTGTGGTCAGAATTAGCCCCCCTTTGAATGTTTTTTTTTTTTTTTTCGTTTTTAAATATTTCTCGAATGATGTTTAACAGAGCAAGACATTTTCACAGTATGTCTGATAATATTTTTTTCTTCTGGAGAAAGTCTTATTTGTTTTTTTCAGGTAGAATAAAAGTTTTTACATTTTAAAAAAACATTTTAAGGTCAAAATTATTAGCCCCTTTAAGCAATTTTTTTTTTCCAATGGTCTACAGAATAAACCATCGTTATACAATAACTTGCCTAATTAACTTAACCTGTCTAGTGGAACAAATTAACCTAGTTAAGCCTTTAAATCTCACTTTAAACTTTAAAGAAGTGTCTATAATTATTATTATTATTTTTTTACAAACATTTCAAACTAACTTCTTTCATGTTGTTGACAGAATTTTAAAGGAAAAAAGGAAATTCACCCATTTTGGAATACGACTGCAAAGAAAAGCTTTTTGGATACTTTTCAGATGTACTGTGTAATAAAAATGAAAATATACCATAAATATTAAATCTCATAATTGATGCTTTGAATTTCCATGCACAGCATTACATCGCAATGCGTTAATGCATTTTTACACCTTGTGGAAAGTGTTTTTGGAAGTGTTAAAAACATTCGCCGGAAGTAAAACCCTACATAGATGATTCAAAGATTCATACAAAAAAGCTGCCAATTATTATGTATCTAAAGTAACTGTGACATTAGAACTACTTTACATAAATCCAGCACACATTCTCCGGCAGGCCTCTAAAAATCACATAAACTGTTATGCTTCTTAACCTGTCATGAATCAGATATAGGAATTTCCTGCTTATGCCCACAAATTTGCACACAAGATCCATCTGTTTATGAACTTGTTATTTGTCTTTTTGTGACAGGAGAAAAATCAGAGCAGTCATAGAGAGACACAAGACAGCGACTTGATAAATAAAATTTGCATTGCAGATTGATTTCTAAAGTTTAGGATGTGGAAGTTTGGTAAACTTACGAATGTTGTCTGTGCTCTCCTGTATGGTATCTGTTTTGAGTAGGTTGTCTGCTAGCATGAAGGCTCCCGTCTCCACCGTGTCCAGCAGCATGGTTGCGCATCGCAGCTGCTCAGCCACAGAAAGCTCTCTCCACGCTGCCTGAGATCGCACCTGCAGAAGGTTATTCACCGTCTCCACCATGGCCTGCAGAAAAGAAAGGGAAAAAAAAAACAGAGATGTCAGCGTTCCGGGAGGTGAGGAGCAACTGAACCCGCACGCACATACATTCTGACATCTGAACTTCACAACGAGGACATATTTCCCAAAGTGCCCAGCTCTCCCATAAACCATTTCTCTTCCACTTTCACCAGCACTCACACACACTACACGCACTCTGTGCTGGAGTATAAACCTGTCAAACTGAAGAAAGATCCACAGGGAGCAGGAGACACTGTGAAAATGACAGACGCTGTCATCACACACACACATAAACACACACAGGCTGTAACAATGGGTCTGTGAGAGCAATATATAGGAAAATTAAATGTCTCAGCAGAAGCTAACATATTAAAATGTATTTTAAAAAAGTGTGATATTAAGATATTAGGCCTTTTAAATATTACCACAAGGATATTAAACCTCAACCTTGATATACAAATGAAGGTTTAAGACATAAGGTGGTGCTTTATTAAAAAGCGTGCAGAGTGCATTGCGGCGCATTATAATTTAGCTTTTCATTTGAGAAAGCAAAACGTTCTGCAACACAAACATACAGACGGTATTCTGTTTGCAAAGGAGGCTAAATTATTTTTGTCACTTGCGCAAAAGAATTCCAGGTCAAGTTCCTTTCATCAGAAATAGATCATGTTTCTATGGAATTGTACAAGCTGGCGTTGTTCTTACAAAGGGAAAAGCAGATATAATGCGGCGATATCTGTAATCTGTGCTGAAGCGATATGTAATTAACTTCTCTCACTGTAGTGCACTCATCCGTAGGGATGGACAGAGGGGTGTTTTGTCGTTTGTCTTTAGGTTGCTGCAGGCTAATCTGGCCATTGGGTTGAATCATTCTGCCCCAGTTACAGTAGAACGGCACGCGTGTGTGTCTCTCAGAGAGAGAGAGAGAGAGAAAGAGAGAGGCAGTGTGTGTTAAAGGCGGAATGAGTATATTCATTTTGACACCACTAAAGTAATGACCCTTTTACGAGAGAGAGAATGAGGAGAGACAGAGATGAGAGACGACTGGGATAAGAGGTAAAAGGGAAGAGTTATATTTACTTCCTCACAAAACTGCTTATGAAATCTTCTGACAGAGTGTGTCAAGAGGTCAGTGGAGTGTGTGTGTGTGTGCACTTGGGGGCTTGCACTGCAGAGACAGATAAGAGATTTTTTACAATTTTTCCTACATTCTGTTTCCACACACACACACACACACACACACACACACACACACACACACACACACACACACACACACACACACACACACACAGACACACACACAGAGAGAGAGAGAGAGAGCAGAAATACTCTCCACAGACTTGGTAAATGGAGCAGAACTGAAGTGCTTTGAAGCTGAGGAGCTAATCCAGCGTGAAGAAACACACACATACACACTCACACACACTGCATTACATATTAGATGACCACTGAGAATCCATATTTGCTTGATGTCAGCACCGGGAGGCTTCAGACAGTTGTCATGGAATCCTGTAATTCTCTCTGTCTAAATCAGCAGGATGAATCGATAGACTCGTTTCTGCACAGCAGAGTATTTGGAAAAACACTCTGTAATTTGTTTATTCAACTTGCTCAGGCCAGTATAGTAGCCATCTTGGGCAGATACTATTTACAGACTTGAAATAGTTAATCCTGGGTAAATCAAATAGTGGGATTCCTGTTTTAAACTGCATATAGTTTAATAAATTACAAAAAATATAGATTCATTCATTCATTTATTTATTTAATTTCTTTTTCGGCTTAGTCCCTAAATTAATCTGGGGTTGCCACAGCAGAATGAACCGCCAACTTGTCCAGTATATGTTTTACGCAGCGGATGCCCTTCTAGCTGCAACCCATCACTGGGAAACATCCACACACACACATTCACACATACACACTAGGGAAAATTAAGCTTACCGAATTCACCTATAGCACATGTCATATATTATATATTAATATATATTAATAATTTAGTTTATAATTTGCCCAAGCCAAGGTTATACATTACATTAAAATCTGTGTAGACAAACCTTATTATTAATTCAGTTACAACAGACAATGACAAACCTCCAGCAGCGTTTTTTTGTGTGTTATTAAAATTCTGTTTATCAAAATGTGCTGTAAAATCTTGGCTGAAGAGTGATGCATAATTATTAATCATATCACATACAGTACCTTAGACGGATATCATTCATGGTTCGTTACACAGCTGTGTATAGTGTGTGATCTCTGTTCCCTCTGGGCCCTACACATTGTATATGCTCTGGCAATGGCCCTGAAACTAGCATTGCAAGTCCTCACACTCAAAAACATTTTTATTAATTTTTTTGTTCGTTCAAACTATTCATTTAAAATGAGCTGAAGCGATACAATTCTTGAGATTTCATTGGGACAACTTAATTTTTTTGTGTTCAATCCACATAAATTTGTTAAACGTGTTCAGTTAACTTAATTTGTGTTGGGACAACATGAATGAATTGTGTGGAACCCTGTATTTCTTACAGCGTACTGTCCTGTATACTGCTGACTGCTATACGTTTTTACATACTACAGTTGTTGTTTATGTAACTGGTGTTTATGTAAACACTACAAAAGGTTTAATATTTTTACAGCTGGGAATTTACTAAATACCTTCATGGAATATTATCTTTACTTCAAATGTGAATGATTTTTGGCATAAAATAAAAATCAATAATTGGATAATTTGGTATGCAATAATTTATTACTGCCAAAAGTACACTTGGCAAACATACAACAGGTTTTGTGGTCAACACACACACACACGCACACGCACATTTGTCATCTTGCCAAACTGAAACACTTTTAACATTTTATAATTACATTATCTGTCAAAATTTGAGGTCAGTTTTTTTTTATTATTAATTTTGGAAAAAAATATTCTGTTTATCAAGACGGCCTTTTTAAATGTAAAAAAAAAAGTTAAATTGTTAAATACTTATTTTTGAAATATTTATTTATGTAGTTTTTAAATGAAATTCTTACTCCAGTCGTTATTGCTTTTATTACCATTACCATTAATAATATTAATATTAATAATAGAGTGATTTCTAAAGGATCATGTGACTCTGAAGACTGAAGTAATGAAGCTGAAAATTCATCTTTAAAATCACTGGAATAAATGATTCAATTAAATGATAAACTATATTTGAACAGTTATTTTATAGTGTAAAAACATTTCACCATTTTTGATGAAATAAATGAAGCCTTGTTGAGCAGGAGAAGCTTATTTTAAAACATTTAAAAACCCTACTGAGCCCAAACGTTGACCGGTAGTGTAAACAATAAAAAATATTAGAAATTAAAATATAATACACACTGCATTACAACAAAACGGTTGCAGAAATTATTTATTCAGTGAGAATGATTCCAGGCTGAAGTATTCATTTGGTAAAATCTTATTATGTCACCTTCAGGTGATCTTCTCAATATAAAATACATCAGACTTTATTACGCTGCTAATATGACTGGTGCTTTTCTCATATGTCAGGGATTTCAAAGCTAATTTTTAAAATGACTATTCACGCTTTTAAGGGTA
Organism: Danio tinwini; assembly: GCA_903798205.1. Classification (NCBI taxonomy): domain Eukaryota; kingdom Metazoa; phylum Chordata; class Actinopteri; order Cypriniformes; family Danionidae; genus Danio; species Danio tinwini. Next base: position 4,841,161 of record CAIGQZ010032649.1, on the reverse strand, counting down.
AAGCATTTTTAATGAGAAAAGAATTATTAAGTGCACCTTCACACTAGAAAACAGAGCAACATTTAGACCTCAATTATTTTATGCAATACAAATCAGAATAAATCTGTCATGTATTGGGCAGAGTTGACAGAGCGGTCTGGCTCAGTTTGAGATATGCATCAGTCATTTTCTACCTCCAAATCAGTTCTTCTCATGCTTTTCCTTTCGTTCTGTCTGCTGAGCTCTTCTTGGGCTTATCTACATTATTCTGTGCTTTTTTCCCACTGTCTGTGTGTGTGTGTGTGTGTGTGTGTGTGTGTGTGTGTGTGCGTGTGCGTGTGTGTGTGTGTGTGTTTATCAGTCGCCTGATGTGACACTGCTGACCAGTGCTGACATCACTATTGCTTTCTCAGGAGAAAAAATTGCTCTGCTTTTATAAATGCAAAAAATGCAGCCCACGGGCACAAGCACAGGCACACAGACACACACAGACAGCCAATATGATTCATATGGTGTGACAGATACGGATCCACGCAAGTATAATGCAGAATTTCTGCTGAAAACTTTGCCCATCTGTGTAGATATCCAAGTGATACAGAACATGAATTGAAAAGCAGAGAAAATATATTTGTGTTTGCACACACACACACACACACATACACACACAAACCAAGGACAAAATTAGGTACCTGTATGAAGAAACGGCACGACCGCTCTCTCTTCTGGAGCTGAAAGACAATATTAAAACATTTCAGTAACTCACATACACAAACACAACTGCACACACTAAATCACAGTGCGCATTTAATCATTCAGAGCCCAATAAGAAGCAAGGCCTAATTAGCCGAAATAATCTACAATAATTTGGTAATAAATAATTAGAATCATAATTATATTGTGGATCAGAGCAGAATTAGGAACAAAATGAATGTTTAACTGAGTAATAGTCACGTGAAACTGACACTGTACCCGCAAAACATTCCTGTACATGTCTGCCAGGACAATAATACTGCAAACATACAAACAAACAACCAACACTGAGCTGTATTGAGTCTGAATGGCCAGAGGTGTCTGACTGTGTCTTAGTGCAGATGAGCTGATGCTTGTGTAATTGATAACTTTAGCTGGATGCAGGTAATAGGAAACTGACAGGCTGACTGTTTAAAGTTTGTAAAGTGATATTCAGGCCCTACAGTGTTGTGTGGGTCGCTGTGTGTGTGTCTGTGGCTTCAACTGGTCCCGAGATGATGAATGCGATTCACTGCTTTTTTTAGACACAATAAAGATGATGTTCCATACAATTATTTGACATTAAAATAAACTCTCCTATTGCAGTTTTATACATAGAGATAGCTGGGATATGTATATTGTGGACAAATACGACATGACCGAAATGATTTATTGTAGATCAAAAATGTCCTTAACCCTTTAACTGTCTGCTCTACCAAATGTCTGTTTTGATTTGACTGTTTTAAATAATGGCTTACACACACAGCGTTGTTGGTTTACAAAAAAAAATAAAAAATAAAAATAAAACAAACATAATACTGTTGCACTACTACACTTGATTTTGGTTTTATTGTAAAAAAAAAAAAGGACATGTTAAATGAGAATCTGAAATATTGTATGGCATTACTTGCTTATTTAGTATTTAAAAATGTTTTATTTTTATTATGTTTTTAAATAAATTGGTCTTACACTTCATATTTTCAGATTTTTTATAGTATTTGTATTAATTCCAGTACTTTTACCAAAAACCGACATATCAACCATTTGATAGGCGTTGATATTTTAGAAATTGGGGGATGTTTTGAAAAAAATTTATTGAGTTTGTTAACTAGTGACATTAAAAGTTAAGAAATATTCTTAGTCAGATAACGAGTTAAAACTAATTAAAGGAAATTCACTATTTTTAATTTGTTAATGTCTTTAATTTTAATGGCATCATGTTTTTTAAACCAATGTAAAGTGATTTGATGTTCTCAGCAAATATAATGTCATTTACATTCAATGTTTTTAAAGATTATAATATGACTTTATCTCTTTAATTTAGCTCTTTAATCTAGTAACAGATATTATTGGACAGAAACCTTTCCAAAACTGGTATTTTTTTTAATTTAAAAGGCCTTGTACTTAGGGTACCTTTAGTTTAGCATCGTAAAAGTTGGCAGTGTGGCTTCACATCTGGCGAACACTTGCATGTGTCATTTTATTTCACCACTTCACCATAATCAAGTTCAAAAGGCATTTTGAGCTTTTTGACCAACAAATGTCAAAAATCTGGTAAATATTTTATTGATGACTACTCGGACTAGACACCACATGATAAACTGAGTCACTTTCCTACGGCTAATTGCCTGCTTTATCTACAGTGAAATGAACCGGCTTTCTCATCATCCTTTTCACATTGCTTTATTAATATGATTATTTAAATCAGTATTTAATCTTAAAATGATTCTGACTAATGAATAAAGTTAACACATTGCTTAATATAAGAAGGTTCAGTGCATTTGCCTGTCTCTTTGTAATTCTATTTTCAAGAGCCACCAAACTAGTTCAGAGGTCATGGAGACCTCGAGTGGAACTGAAGGGCTTAATGATTGAAAACAACTGTTTTCCTATTTTTATTGCTATGTGTTAATACTGTCTAAATGGATTTTGATATTATTATTATGTGTTAATCCTGTTTAAAGTGATTTCCTTTTTATTCAAGATAGAGTGTGTAGTGAGTATATACTGTAGCAGCCTGAATGTAGATTATACCGGTTTTTAACCAGTTTTTAATAAAGATGGCTAAGAGTACACTCAACCTTGGGTAAGAAACAGATTTTACTTTGAGTGTGTGTGTGTGTGTTCCATTAGATCCTTTCACAGGTCTGGGGTTAGATTTAAACAGCCTAGTGGCAATGGAAATCAACAAGTTCATTAAACTGGAAACAATACTGTTGGAAAAACATTATTAGATATTTCAAAACCCCAGCACTAACAGCCAAATATACAAACAAGTCTCCAAAATGTTGGCGTAACTGAGGATGTAATAAAGCAAACCATTATCATATATTTTGGGAATGTAGGTATATTCAAGAATATTGGAAAGAAATAAAGGAGGCTCTTGAACATATATTTGAAATACTGTAGATATACCTCTAGAAAGTAAGTTGTTATATTTTGGCTGTGTGGATCCAGATACTGTAACGGCAGACAATAAATACCTTATACGTGCTCTGATGACAGCCAGCAAAAAAACAATCACACGCATATGGCTACAGCAAGAGTGACCAACCCTAAGTAACTGGATAGATGCAACTATTGAGATCTACACAATGGAAAAAATCACTTTTGTCGTCAACTTAAAGGATTTATTCCTAGGAAAATGGAGGAAATGGGTTGAATATATTTTAGTTAGAAGACCTGACATTGTTGCTATAAACGAATAGAAGATGTTGATCTGATAGATAAATATATACTAATGTGTGTACATGTACTGTATATGGTTATACATATTCATATTGTATTGTGTGACATCCCCATGTGTATAATGAAGATTGACAGTTGAAATTATTCTGGAAGGAATTATATTATGACATGCGTTCTCACCCTGGATGTAAATAGTGCTTTAATTTTTATTTATTTATTTTTATTAGTTTTTTATTTATTTATTTTTATTTTTTCTCTCTCTTTATGCTGTTTTTAATTTTATAATTTACAAAATTTGAGTACTACAGAGTAGTTAATACACCTGACAATAATGTACGTAAATTGTATACCACTTAAGGTCACATATTGAGATTCAATTGTACCTTGAAATGCTGTATGATTGTACTCAATTGATTGTTCACAATAAACATAAAATAAAATAAACAGCCTAGTGGATGTCTGAGCAGCCCTGTGTATGCTTGAGATCGTTCAGAGTTGTATGCACACACCCTCATGGAAATTTTCCTAGTCACAGTTAATGACGTTATGTAATAGTATAGTTGTTTTTGATTTGTGATTGTAAGCAAAGCGGCCTAGGAACCCATTGCGGGTGTTGAAGCTGGCTTTTGCTGATGAAGCTGCAAAGTATCTTCGGTAAACTTTATTTATTTGAATCTCTGACTCGGGCTCTTCTTCATCTGACAAACTGGTAATTATTTTGGGTTCAAACTGTAAATTATCCCTACAATAAAATAATTTAAAATAACAACACTGAACTGAACTTCAACTCTGAAAACTGCACTGACAGTTTCAATTTACTAGAACTTCTATGTTAAGCTGCTTTGACACAATCTAAAATAGAAATAAAGATGCATTAAATTGAATAACTTTTAAAATTCATTAAATTTAGATGCTAAATGTTTAGATGAATGTTTTTTATTTTAAAAAAAGTCCCCATAAGGTAAAAATTTACTGGTAATATACTTGTAGGGACATTCGTGTGTGTGTGTTTGCATGAAACAGACATCTTACAAGACTCTAAGAAATTGGCTGGTGTTTATGTGTAGCATTGTGCTGCCTCTATTTGCGTTTCACCACTTTGAAGTATTTTTTTTTATTATTCTTTTATGTTGCAGCTTCTTTTGTTAATTGGAAAAACTCACCGGGGCTTTATGAGCAGTTTTAATTTGTGTGTCCTTATTTATAAGAGTGTGTGTGGGTGTGTGTGTGTGAGAGTGTAAGGATTTCTGTCTATCGAGCAGTAGCTGTTTTTAACAGGAAGTTTTCCCATTTGGGCCTTAAAGCCTTTGATCTGTGGACTGCCACAGGTTTACTGCCTAAAACACTGTACTCTGCACAGAATCGGAGCACTGTTTCTCTCTCCCGCTCCTTTTTGCACAAAAATACACATGAATATATTGAGCTTTCTTATACAAAAGGATGCCAATGTAATTACCTTGTAACAAACATGTAGTAGCAGTGTGTGTGTGTGGTTTGCTAACAGTTCATGTACCTTGTTTAAACTGCGTGCGGCGGTGTCTTTTCCCCCAGGGGTGAGGTTTCGCAGCTGCACGTCCAGTAGTTCCACTAGCTGTGCCATGGCTTTGACTGTGGATGGGACATCTCCAGGTCTCAACTCTCCTTTTGTCTGTTCAGCCAACTCCCGGGCTACTATAGCAGCAGTTTCGCCCGATCTCATCTACAGAAAGAGAAAGAGAGAGCGAGAGAGATATGTACGTGCGGATATTGATTTTATTCGCTCTTTCCCTTGATGGTCGAATAAGTGGATGAACAAATGGCTTCATAGATTTGTGATTCTGCCTATTTTCCGATTTGCTCTCTGTGGTACAAAAGAAACCATTTTACATTACTGTTGAGCTTCAGTCATTATTGCACTTTACACACACATGCACCCTCGCAGCACACACACGTGCCACTTTATTTTAAGCTGCTGTCGCACGACGCTTTTGGCTGCACTGTCGTCCCTACGTAATTTTGCCACAAAGTGAAACAAATTGCGGCTGATCTTGACAGTTAAATTTTGGCTCATTTTGTCATACACTAAATTTCCTCTAAGCTGTTTTGCTACAGGCTGCTCTTTGTGATAAGCTTTTGTGCTTTGTTAAAAAAGCTGGAGGCCAAATTATGCTTTAAGAGTATTTGCTATAGGCATATCGCTCTCCACTAAATGTTTTTAAATTGGCTGATACTTTATTAGCATATTTCCCATCGTGTCATGTTTTTACTCACTCTTTGAGTGATGTGATTGGTCCACGGTGAGGTGCAGTTGCTCAGATCTGGTCCCTTCGGATCCCAGTAGCCTAGCAAACAATTAAACGTTGCTACACCTGAAAAATAATAATAAAGAAAAACATGAGCTCTCTCTCACACACACACACACACACACACATTCAGACATATGGCCTGGCAATTGCTGTCAAACCAATCAAACACACAAGCAGAGCAGGAGATTTACAAGCGATACAAAATGTGTCAATCAACAGCTGGCAGCTGCCCACATAATGAGGTGGCAATGACAGAACACCTGAACAAGCACACCACACTAACAGGAAAAAAAAATCGGATTAATTCAACGTAACACAGAGGTAAATATAACTTTTACAAGTTCATGTACATCTATGGTAGCTTTAACAGACTAACAAACCCACTTTAAGTGCACACATTTTTATTACCTTTTATGTAGTGTGTCATGTACTGTAGTTGTTTCTAAATGTAAAAGTTCTACAATGTTTCAATGCACAAAGTTCATAATAAAAAAGGATATTGTGTGCCAAAATAAACAAAGATGTTTCTGAATGATTCTTCTAAATCTAGTCTTATTTCTTGCACAAACCTTTGTAGTTTTTGTAATAGATTTACACAGTGGGCATCTATGGTCTTTACTTTCTGCCCATTAACAAGGTCTTCTTTGCCCCTCAAACACTGTAATTATAGCTGAAGTCTAAGAGTTTGGGTTTGTGCTGCAAGTCTGCAAGTTGTCTTTACTGTAAAACACAATTACAAAGCTCAGACTCAAATTATAGCAAAACCGTTATTGTTGTACCGTTTGCATCAATGCCATTCTCATGCGACAAAGAAAGCCACACGATTTACATATCGGACCTTGTGTGTGCTTAAGTTTGTCATTTCAAATGTAGACCTCACAGCAAGCACATGCAAATACAGAGATACTTATGATACTTATCATACCCAAAAAAGTGGTATGATACAAGTTTGCTATTGTAGTGACATTCAACTTCTGACAGTGGATATACAGTAGAAATACTTAAATTTAAATTGTAAATTTAAATACATGCTCGTAATCAGCCTGCTGAAAGAGTTGGTTCTTATTTTCTCAAGAAGTGGACCCTTTTGCAGTTGTTCGCCTCATTTTCTATTTAATTATGAGGTTTAAATACTGCATTTTAGGTATATTTTAAGCACTATTGTTTTAGCTTGTCAGATGGTCATCACAACCAAATTTTTTGATGTATCAAAACATTTCCTAAAGATTTAGAATAAAGAAATATGAAAACAATACTTGAAGAGTTCTGATGCAAAAACCTCTAAATGCCTTCTGAAATTTTCTCCTAAAGTGGACATTTTTCTCAAGCTCTGGTGTGTCTGTTCAGTAAATCCACTTTTATGGCAAATAATATGTTCTTTACATTGCCTTTAAAGTGAAATAACTGAACACAAACATAGGATCCTGAGAAAAATGCTCATTTTAGAACAAAAATTCAGATGACACTTGGGACGTTTTTGCATCGGAACTATTCATTTATTTTTTAAACACAAATTTATCACATCATTTATCATTTGAAAAAAAAAGAATCTGTTAATCTTAGTTAATTTTTTTACAATTTATGACGTCAAAATAGGACAATTGAGCTCATGTATGGGACAAATTCTGGACCTTTGTCAGTGAGGGGTGGGTTTTTCGAATCACCTGAACTCCCTTGGCTACGAGCCTGTACTGCTCAGTGTAAATTAGCTATAAAATGTAGCTACTCTCTCAAATTGTACTTGTAGACTGAATTGCAAATCTTATGTATATACAGTATACAGTGCTCAGCATGACTGAGAACACTCCATTTTGAAAATGAATATTTTTAGCCATTTCTCAGTGAATGTAGGCAATGTATTTTGGTGCATATAAACAAAACAGATTTATTAAACATATATACTTATTACAATGATATTTTAGTCAACAAACATATTTAGAAATTAAAAGACAATACAAGCAAATTCAAGAAAAATATTGCAAAAATAAATTACAACCTACAAAATTTCAACTAAATTTTTATTTTTTTTGCTTCTCTTGATTTTTTCTTTTTTAATTTGTATTTAATATTTTTCTATAACATAAATTTGGGTGTACTAGTTTTTGGACCGTTATCGTAAGTTATTTTGTTAGATAAACTCCAGATTTGGCTTCAGTACTGACTATTGTAATGTGTATGCACAAATATAATATTGTATAATTTCCTACTGATAACATGAATTTAAAAGATAGATTTGTAAGGGGTGTACTCATAAATGCTGAGCACTGTATGTGACAACTTTATGTGGGGAAGTGACACATTATGAAGTGAATATATGATTCTCCAATGCACCTCTTAATTTGTATTAATGTACTTGTGTATTGTATATTAAAACTGGCTACTATTGTGTTTTTCCTATGATTTACTTGAAGCTACCTTTGACTACTTTGTGAAAAAAAACATTTTGCTTCCAATTTTTCCTCCCAAATTCCTTTCGTTCTAATTAAAAATAGTCTATTTTTCACAGGAAGTTTGACATGTACCACATTTTGACATTTATAATCAAGCCTTACATGTCCAAACACTTCTAGGGGCTACCTTTCTTAGGTTAAAAAATAAATGACAATGTAACTATCAGTACTCTGGTAATTCCTATTGTTGTGCATAATTATAAAGAATTACTAATGATGAGTTTAGTCCTGAACACTGGGATGATAAATTAATTACAGGCTTGAATTACGAATTAATTCTTTCATTCATGTTATCAGGAGCCTTGTTGCAGTGTTGAAGTGTATCAGATCTCTGCTAGAGAGCAATACACACACACACACACACACACACACACACACACACACACACACACACACACACACACACACACACACAGGGCTGATGCATTGATGTATTCAATACACATTAAACAAAATAAACCTCCACACACACACACTGCCCCTAATAATAGATTAATCACTCTTTTACTAACCTATGGTGCCAGGTGGGCACGGTTGCTTAGCAACTTGTCCCTGGTGTGTCCGTGGCCAGGAGATTTCAGCAGTGAGACGTGGGGCACAATAGTCAACAGTGACGGGAGTCTGCGGGGAGGGAGGCGCTCGAGTTAGGGCTTCTGGGAGGACGTTGTTATGGCGGCGAGGAGGAACCATGGTGGTCGTCGTGGTAGTGGTGAGAGAGGGGCGGAGTGTGCCTGTATATGGGCGTGGAGGAGTCGTGGAGCTGCGTACTGGAGGAAGAGGATCAGGAAGCAAGACTGAAGAAGGCGGATCTGAAAGAAAAATAGAGCTATTTTTTAACACTTACAATTCAAATGAATGTGAGATTTCACAAAGATCTTTTTTATACTAAAGAAGCATCTATATATTCACTATTTTCACAATTTATTATGAGGATGTTAAACAAATGTATACACTGTAAAAAATCCAACTTTAAAGTTGAAATTCCTTTTTAGTTTGGCAAAAATCTGTAAAAATGTGTGTACAGGTACATTTAACATGTTTACTTGTTATATTTTCTTCATTAGGTTAAAAAGATTTGTTTTGTGAGCAAAACTTTGCAAGTTCACCCAAAAAAGCTTCTGCCAACTTGTTACTTCAAGTTGAGTTAATCTCACTTTAAAAATATAAAGGTTGCAGTATTTCTAACCCTAACAACGACGACAAAAATAATAGTAACACCAATAATAACATTAATGTCATTATTATTAACAACAACAAAATACTACTGCAATAATGCTAACGTAATTTGAAATTATTATTCATTTGCAATTTATCTTTTTTTGGGCACAGCTGCAGAAAGACTTTAAATGTGAATTTTCATCTCCCATTTATCTAGTTTGCTCTACAGAAAAAAAGAACACTTAGCACATGTGGACTGTTCATTTGTAACTGTTATGTATATATATGGAAGTTTTTTCCTAACAAAATTCAAATTCAAGTGTCTTAAAAAAACTACCCAAATGATAAATCAGACGCTCAAATAGTAAATCAAAATGCATTTTCAGATGAGAAATCAAATGTATTTGATATTTCATTTTCATGATCAACTATACTCAAACTATAATTCAAGTGGAGGAACCTCCTGATTACTCACACACAGCTGGAAGCTCATGATGAAGATTACTAGGACTATAAAGACACCTCATTCCCACAGGCTCTTTGCTGAGTCTTGTTTTTCCCAGTGTAGCATTACAAAGTGGTTTTCCCTGTTTGTCCTGCCATGTTTTGATCCTTGTCTTGTTTACCGTTATTGCTGTTTTGCCTCCTGTCCTGTTTCTAATTCTGTCAACTAAATGATTTAGTATCTATCTTGCCGTCTGTCTGGATTAGTATAGATAGTCATGTCACTGACCCCTATTTATCACTTCAAGTTGCAATATTTATTTGAATTTCACATGTATATGTTTAAATATTATAAATTAGATTAACTGAATCCATCTTTAGTGTTAGCTGTCAAGTATTTATTCAAATATTTATTTACATCATATTCCTAAATATTATAAATTAATAAAAATTGTCAGTACGACTTTATTTTGATGGTCCCTATTGCACATTTTGTTGACTAAAAGTTGCATTGCAACTACTGTACATGCCAATTACTTCTCATTTGAGTATTAGTAGAGCTAATATATGCTGATACTGCTCCTTCAACAGACATTAAATTGACTATAAGAAACATTGCAAATACATGTCAACTTACACTAACCCTAACCTCAACCCCAACTCCAACCTAACAGTATACCTATAATCTAATGTGAATTAGTTGGCATGTAGATGCAATATAACCTAAATTCAACAAACGGACCATCAAAATAAAGTAATACCAAATTGTCATATTTGTATTAAGCTATTATAGCATTTGTCTATTCATTTAGAACATTTTAGAACATCGGATATTCAATATTATATATTTTATAAGAATTTGTTCTATGCAAAGATCAGTTACAATAGTGTAATGTCATTTACATTATGTATATAATAAAAAAAATCCTTTAGCAATCAATTATTTCTCATTTAAAAACTGTGTTTATGTACAGCATTTACACATTTACATCATTTGTAAATACACAATTCATTTACACACCCACAGTTTACGAGCAGACATTGGTTCAAAAGGCAGAGGTAAAGCACAGACATGCATATCCATCTCTCTCTCTCTCTCTCTAGGCATCTCTGCTGTTTCAGGGATGACTGAATGAGTCAGGTTTCTGGAGAGTGTTTGTGTGTGTAAATGTGTGTGTCTTTGTGCCCTGTGCAGCAGTTGGGAGTGTATGTTTTGACAGGCCCGATCCCTGAGTGCAAGGACTTCTGAGAGGCAAAGATAGATGATGTTTAAACGTCACAACTCCCCATTGGCACACTCTGTTCCTGTCTGTCTCTCTCTCAAATACACAAGCACACACCTGAGGGCCTGAATCTGGCATATAGCAGTCAAATGCATACATGCAAGCTTTGTTTGCTGATATAAAGTGTGGAAGAATCTGTATTGGAAGCTCAGGATGTCACATGACAGGGAGTAAACATCCCTTAAAGCCTGGTCTAGACTAAACGATGCTGTAAGAATTCTGTCCATAATAAATGTGCGCGTGGAAAGACGCGTACTGGCACACGCAGCGCAAATGAAAAAGATAGCTTTCTTCTTGTTCTGTCTCTTTCTCGATCTCTCTGTCTTGCCTTGTTTACTGGAGAAGCTCTTGTTGCCTCAGAAACTGCTGGAAAAAAGGACTAAAGTGTGAAGAGGAGAGAAAAAGAACACTAGAGGACAGAGATGCTACCAGAAAAAAAAAAAACATTTCTTCTTTTTTTCCCATCTGTGAACTGGCAGTGGCGACTTTAATAAAAAGCGGATATGAAAAGAATGCAGGAACAAGATCCTACACGGCTCTACTCTAGGACCCATGAAAATGTAACCAAAATATCATTTTGAATATGTTAATATTTATCTGCTTTCAAATTATACATTTAAATACATTACAATATTTATGTTTTAAACAAATAACACTCAGTAATCACTAAAACACAAATGACAAAAATTTACAAAAAAACAACCAAAAAAGGCTGCATTACACTTTAACTTGAAAGCTTGAAAACCACTTTTTGACCTTGACCACTACAGTTGAAAACAGAATTATTAGCCCCCTGAATTATTAGCACCCCTGTTTATTTTTCCCCCAATTTCTGTTTAACGGAGAGCAGATTTTTTCAATACATTTCTAATCATAATAGTTTTAATAACTCATTTCTAATAACTGATTTATTTTATCTTTGTCATGATGACAGTAAATAATATTTTAATAGATATTTTTCAAGACACTTTTATACAGCTTAAAGTGACATTTAAATGTTTAACTAGGTTAATTAAGTTAACTAGGCGGGATAGAGTAATTAGGCAAGTTATAGTATAATGATGGCTTGTTTTATAGAGTCTAAAAAAGCAGATTTAAAAAAAAAATTACAACCATTTTAAGGTCAAAATTATTAGCCCCTTTAAGCTATGTTTTTTTTAGTAGTCTATACTATAGACTATGTGAAAAGTGAATTCAAAAGAATCTAAAAGTTCAAATGGGACCAATTTATGCTGCATTTTGTAAAGTAAATCCTACAATTTGTACTTAGCTTTTTGCTTGTACGGTGGCTCTGAACCTTCAAAACACCTCGCAAAACGCCTTTTCGGACATTACATATTTGTACATATGTACATTACTGTAACACGTTCTAGAACATTTGAGCTGGTTTCATTCTTAGTTCTTTTATTTTCACTTCATTTAATATATATTTATTTTACTTGTTTGTTAATTAAGTCCCATTTTGTTGTTTAATCAATTTTTTTATACAACAGTCAAGCTGCATGTTAATTTGCTATGCGAAGAAAAGGAAATAATTTATTTTTGGCACGCTAATTTATGTAAAATTGTGAATATAGGTCTATATAATCACCTTGTAATTTTGAAATTATAGCTTTTTTTGCTTTGAGTAGGCTGTTTAGTTCATTAGATCAGTTCAAACTTTTATGAAGTAAAAATTAGTTGTTCACTGTATTAAAAATATAACATCTTGGAATATTTATATTTATCGGCTACAGCATATCGGCTATAGACCAAAAAAAGGTTATCGATATCAGCCAAAAAATCTATATCGGTGCATCCCTACCCGCTTGTTAAGTCATGACGTATCGATGACATACGGAATATTGTTTTCGGTCCGAGACGCTTCTCATTAGAATTGAGAAAATATTCATTTATGGCTTTTTAGTCCTATCACACATTAAATAAAATCATGGTGTACACAACAGTCTCTGGACTTGCTGCATCACAAAAACCAAAAATTTTACAATTTATAAAAAAAAATGTATCACTTTTAGGCCATCTGATATTAGGCATGGATATTTATATATATATATATATATATTGCGATCGTGATTTTGAAATGGTATATTGTGCAGCCCCACACACTACTATTCAAAAGTTGGTAAAACCTGAAAGTTTCTTAAACATTTCTGAGCTGCATTTATTTATTTAAAAAGAATAAAAATACAGGAAAACAATTGTTCTGCTTTATATTTGTTGTTGAAACCAATATTTGTTTTATCAGGTTGAAATTAAATATTTTTTAAATATAAAAATCTAAAGTCTATGCTGTAATTTTTGATCAATCAAAGCATTTAAAAAGGTGTGACAAAACTGTAAATCTTTATGACTGTATGATTTACAATTAACATTCACATGACATAATATGGGGCAACTTGGTGGCACAGTGTGTAGCACAATCACCTCACTGCAAGAAAGTTGCTGGTTCAAGCCTCAGTTGGCATTTCTGTGTGGAGTTTGCATGTTCTCCCTGTGTTCGTGTTGGTTGCCTCTGGGTTCTCTGATTTCCCCCACAAGTCCAAAGACATGTGCTATAGGTGAATTGGGTCAGCTAAATTGCCCATAGTGTATGAGTGTGTATAGATGTTTCCCAGTGATGGGTTGCGGCTGGAAGGGTGTCCGCTACGTAAAATATGTGCTAGATAAGTTGGCGGTTCATTCCGCTGTGGCAACCCCAGATTAATAAAGAGACTAAGCTGAAAAGAAAATGAATGAATGAAATAATATGAAAGTTATTATGAGTGAACATGCACTGTGAGCTGCTGGAAATATAACCTGCAATATCACCACTAATTTCAAAAAGAGGAAAGGGGTCAGAGAACCCCGTCACAGTAACTGATTCCGGATCTGTCTTACTGACCCTGGCCTAATGCCTTCAGTAGGTGATGTACTTGCCAGTGCATAAATTATACCCGAAAATGCACACTAACAAAAGTGTGCAAATCATAAGGCAGCGTGAGCCCTCGTTAGCAGTTCCGAATGAAAGATAGTTCCTCTTTCTTAGACTGTATCCCACCAGACAGCTCTGGCTTATTATAGAGATGCACTGATCCAAATATCCCCTCACATCTCCTCTCATCACTGTTCCTGCCCTCTTTTCTCTCACTCCATCTCTCCCCCACCTCCCTCTGTGCGGCAAATCTGACTGTGATTTTAAAGGGCCGCTGAGTGAAATGAAAGCACTTCCTGTTTCTATTTCTGTATCTGTCTGTGTGAGGAGCTACTGAGGCAAGACTCTGAAAGCAGCAGAGCGTTCTAGAGTGACTAATCGCTCGCGCACACACACACACACACACACACACACAGCCTCTCTTCCCTTTCGCACAGAAGCCATTAAATGACAAACCAGCCCTTTCATCCACCTTCCAAATCTCTCCATCGCTCCTTTCTGGCCGATGTCCGCCTGTCTGCCGTGCCCTCCGTGTCTCCAGATTGTCATCTCTGTGATTCAGCCCACTCAGACACAATGGGGGAACAGATAGAGGGCAACGCGTGTGTTTTCCAACGGAAAGGGCGCTTTGATTGGCGGCTGATCAAAGGAAGTCTTTTATTCGCATCGTCGATGGAAAGATGCCTGACTCACTCCTAGAGGTTAAAGGTCATTTATCCTCTATTACTCGAAACACTTTTAAAGGTAGTGTCACTTCTAGAGTGAGCTTCTAGCGTGGTCTGTTAAGCCCATCTCTTCCTGTAGACTGACATGAAAGAGAAGGCAATTTATAATCGGACATCTATTTTTGACGTCCGGCCTTCTGAAAAACCACTGTATGAAATCGGATCATTTGATGTTTGGTCATACTTCCAGGTGTGACCGGAACAGCAAATCTTCCAGGGGCTGCTTAATGCACAAAGTCCTGTTAAATATGCCTCAGCTCACACTGAGACGAGAAACAATGTCACCTTGCTGATCAGGACCAATCAGAAGACAGTGGCATGGCAACCTTGCTGGAAACAGCCGATGGATTTAATGAATGTGCAGCTTTTATAGACACATAAATGAAGGTTCAAATGCATGTATAGCAGTGCCACTTAAGTCACTCTTAAAAATGAATAAATGTCTTAACTTTAGCAGCTCAAATAGGGCTCAAAGAAAAAACGGGGTCAAGCTTACATTTCATACATTTAGATGTCTCCTGTTCAACTTTTTATAAACAAAAAAAAAATCACAGTTTAATCCTATATGAAGTTATCCTCACAGAAGTTAAAAAAAAGTTACATGTATTCTGAAACATTATAAAATTAGAGAACATTCTAAGAGACCTCACAGTTATTGGAGTTAATTTAGCACTTGTCTGTATGCATCCCTTAATTAACACTATTTAACTAACAACCTAATTTTCCAGGTTTGCCTGACTTAAAGTGACTGAAACTCTGCAACAGCTGGTTGTGAAGATACTGATATGACTTATTTAGCCAGTCAATGAGATAGCAATTTTCATGCAAGGCCCAATTTTCAAAGGTAAAACAGGTAAGGCAGCTCCTTGAAGCTGAAAATGGCCAGCCCAGAGTCCTGACCTAAACTGAATGAAAATCTCTGGAAAATCTTTTGCAACAAAGTTATTGCTCACAAAGCCCCTACAGACTGTAAACTGGAGGAAAGACTAAAGAAGAGGTGAACGAACACAGCAGAGCATTGTGAGAGACTAGTTATGTCCTGTAAGACCGTGGTTCCCAACCTTTTTTTTTTTTTGTCTGAGACCCCCTTTTCCCACAGAAAATATTGTAAGGCCCCCCTCCACATTTAATGATATTATCACTTATATAAGTTTGCAGTACAGATGACAAAATAATGTTGTTTTCAAACAAACTGTATGTTTATTACTATATCTAGATATGTTTTTGCACAAATAATAGCCTAATGTAAAATATAAAAGCAAAACGTCAGTAGGCCATTTGTAACTGAAAGACGTAAGCCTTTGGCCTTCAAATTGGCCCTATTTGAAGTTCAATACCAAAAATTTCAGTATTCAGACCAGGGTATAAGAGAAAAAATAATATAGGTTATTACAACTTAATACTTGCAAGTTATTTGTTCTGCTTTATCAATCAGTGTGAGGATTGTGACTGGCAGTGAGTAATAAAATGTGGAGAGATCTTTGACAGGGCAAGACGCACATCATCCTTAAGAGTCAATCTGGCCCTGTATTTGGTTTTAACAGCTGTCATGGTTGAACATATTGTGTTTTCAGTATTGCTAACGCTGCGACCTGAAATGTTTGGAGCTTTGTCACCTGGGTCCAGTATGCTTGGGTCGTTACTATTGGCTGCTGAAGGCGAATCAGTGAGATCAGTGACCATTTTTTTTGGTCAGCCAGAGGATAAAATGAACTAAGGCAACATGATTGTTCTCCTAATTGTCCACTAAGAGACTAGATATTTCTGTGATATTCAATGAGAGACTAGTGATGTCCTGTGTGGGACTAGTTATGTCCTGTGTGAGAGACTACTGATGTATGGAATTAATTTGCTGATAAAATTGAGTATTTTAACCAACAAGTAGGCCTACATATTATAATTGAATTACTGTTTTTTTACCATATCTTTAAAAAATAATAATAGTAATATTAAACTTTTTCATAGCACACAATATCAAGATTATGACGTATTAAGAGTTCAGTATTGAGATACATATCGAATTGTGCATGTATTGCTACACCCCTGGTCACTTCTTGATGATTTACGGTTTTGATTTACAGCTTCTTGGCAATTAATCCAAACCCCCGTCATAACTTTAGTCAAGTGCCTGAAATAAATCCTTCTGTGAGCTTCCTCACAGTTGTGCAATTATTAGTCATGTTAAATCAATAAAAGCAGTTAAATCCTCTGTTTAATTTCAGGGGTCTCTCCATTGCGGCATATTTGCAGATTCTGTACTATGCTCTTCAGATTGACAAGCTTCTATGACAAGATGTGCATGACGATCTCAGCTTTTGCTAAATCATGATTTCAATTTCATTTTGATTTATCATGCAGCCCTAGTTCTTGCACAATTTAATTTTATTGAATACAGTTGCTAGTGTCTTGTGAATCACACAACCACAGTAAAAAATACCCATGTGTTGGGGTAGTAATGTAATTATGAAATTTGAGAATGTGATTAAATAAAACAAAACCATAATTACTTTTATATCCTTTAAAAATGCAGTACAGTATGTAAGAGTGATACATTTTACTACTGTATGCATGCAGTTCATCGAGGAGCTTTCTCCACAGTGTCATTTCTTAAATATGCTACTGTAATCAACATGGCATCTGAGCAACATTTGTTGTTTTTGTTTCTTTTGATGCTACTCTCCAGGATTTCTTACACATACTTGTGTTTATTGACTCAAAATGCCGCTCACTGCTGACATGCTTTAAATGTGTGCATATATAGGTATATAATTAGAATAGACAGCAGAATGTACCGCTTGTTAGCTTGTTTATTTTGCTAAAAAGCATGATTTGTTGAAGTATACATGTGGATGTAGTTATAGTCACACATTAAAACTGTGATTTTGTGAAACTTGTTCAAATGTTTGTAAAGGTGATATCTGTTGCCCTAGCTTCTTTCAGGAAACACACATCAAAATTATTTCTAAAGGATTGTGCGACATCCTTAACAATAGAACAATAAATGAATTGTATACAATTAATACAAAATATTTGGCCATTAAAACATTTTGATGTATTCTGGTAGATAATGTTTCCAAACACAGCTTGTGTCACTGACATCAATTGGTTAAAAGTAATCGGCTCAGTGACTTTAGCTCTGAGAAAAGGTCTGGAATCATTTGTATGCAAATGCCACTTTGTTTGATATTTTGTAAATACTGCTGTGACATTTACATTTTTGAGGTGCAACTTCAGTGTCCAAAGTCTTTCGGGATCCATAACTTAACAGAGAGAAACAGGACCCAAAACAACATATTCTGGAACGAGAGATAATCATAGTCATTAGGGGATCAAGGAGAACAATTATACCACATAATATCACAATCTTTTCTGCGATAATATTATATCAATACTTGGATATCAATATATTGCCAAAACTGATTACACTATTTGGTTGAATAATAAAATCTATTTCTTGACAGTTCACTACAGTAGATAATGTGTTATTATTTTAAAATAAGTGTTTCACAACTAATTTCGACACAAAACATGTTATGATTGACCGCAGCTGGTCCCTATCGCTACTCATTATCTAGCCTATCTGATTGTTCCAAATTTAACATAAATATCCAGCCTAACTTTACTCCCTATCTTCGTTTTGGAACGAATCCACCCATCCACCCAGCTCCCTCCTCCTCAATTCTAGAATCGGGCGACATGGTGGCTCAGTGGCTAGCACTGCTGCCTCACAACAAGAAGATCGCTGGTTCAAGTCCTAGCTTGGCCAATCAGCATTTCTGTGCAGAGTTTACATGTTCTCCCCGTGTTCGCTTGGGTTTTCCCCGGGTACTCCAGTTTCCTCCCACAGTCTAAAGACATGTGACACATTCATTCATTTATTTTCCTTTCGGCTTAGTCCCTTTATTAATCTGGGGTCACCACAGCGGAATGAACCGCCAATTTATCCAGCATATGTTTTAAGCAGCGGATGCCCTTCCAGCTGCAACCCATAACTGGGAAACACCCATACACACTCATTCACACACACATACGCTACGGACAATTTAGAATCAGAATCAGAATCAGAATCAGAATCAGTTTTATTGCCAAGTGTGCTTCACACACACAAGGAATTTGTTTTGGCAACAGAAGCTTTCAGTGTACATAAAGTGACGAGTGACAACACAAAATTAAATACAAGAAAAGAAAAGGCAATAAACATTAAACAGAGATGCAGTCAGTCAAAAAGATCTGGATGTTGAATGTATGTACAGATATGTTGTAAATATACAGGTTATAAGGTGCTGTGTACAAGTGCGTATGAGAAAGTATTGCACGTTTATTGCACAGTAGGGGAATATTTAACTGTTCATGAGGTAGATGGCCTGAGGAAAGAAACTTTTCCTGTGTCTATCTGTTTTTGTGCTTGGTGCTCTGTAGCGCCGACCAGACGGTAACAGTTCGAACAGGTAGTGTGCTGGGTGTGAGGCGTCCAGAGTGATTTTACGAGCCCTTTTACTCACTCTGGAAGAGTACAGTTCTTGAAGTGTGGGAAGGGTAGTGCCAGTGATTCGTTCAGCAGTCCGGACTATTCGCTGTAGTCTACGGAGGTCGGTTTTGGCAGCTGAGCTGAACCAGACGGTGATTGAAGTGCAGAGGATGGATTGGATGACAGCTGAGTAGAACTGTACGAGCAGCTCCTGTGGCAGGTTGAACTTTCTCAGCTGACGAAGGAAGTACAGTCTCTGCTGGGCTTTCTTTACAATGGAGTCTATGTGAATGTCCCAATTCAGATCCTGAGAGATGGTGGTGCCCAGGAACCTGAATGACTCTACTGCAGCCACAGTGCTGTTCATGATGGTGAGTGGGGGGAGTGCAGGGGGGTTTCTCCTAAAGTCCACTATCATCTCCACTGTTTTGAGCGTGTTCAGCTCCAGGTTGTTGTATCTGCACCATAAAGCCAGCCGCTCCACCTCCTGTCTGTATGCAGACTCGTCACCGTTCCGGATGAGGCCGATAACAGTAGTGTCATCCGCAAACTTCAAGAGCTTAATGGAGGGGTCTTTTGCAGTGCAGTCGTTTGTGTACAGGGAGAAGAGCAGTGGGGAGAGAACACATCCCTGGGGGGCACCAGTGCTGATGGTGCGGCTGTCGGATGTGATTTTGCCCATTCTGACTAGCTGTTGTCTATCTGTCAGAAAGCTGGTGATCCATTGACAGACAGAGCTAGGGACAGACAGCTGGGTCAGTTTGTTCTCGAGCAGTGATGGGACGATGGTGTTAAAGGCAGAACTGAAGTCCACAAACAGTATCCTTGCGTAGTTCCCTGGTTTGTCCAGATGTTCTAGGATATAATGCAGTCCCATGTTGACTGCATCATCCACAGACCGGTTTGCTCTATAGGCAAACTGCAGGGGGTCCAGCAAAGGTCCAGTGATGTCCTTCAGATAAGCTAGCACCAGTCTTTCGAATGACTTCATGGCCACAGATGTTAAGGCAACAGGTCTGTAGTCATTGAGTCCTGTGATCTTTGGTTTCTTTGGTATTGGGATGATGGTGGAGCATTTGAAGCAGGATGGAACTTTGCGCTGTTCCAGTGATCTGTTGAAGATCTGTGTGAAAATGGGAGCCAGTTGGTCCGCACAAGTTTTCAGACAGGCTGGTGAAACACCATCTGGACCTGGTGCTTTTCTTCTCCTCTGTTTACTGAAGATCTGACGCACATTATCTTCACTGATCTGAAGTGCCGGGGTGGAGAAGAAGATGGCTGGAGGTGTTGATGGCTGTTTACTGAGGATCTGATGCTCATTATCCTCACTGATCTGAAGTGCAGGGGGTGAGAGGGAGATGGCTGGAGGTGTTGATGGCTGTGTAGGGAGATGATCCGGGTGGGTGTGAGGTGTCTGGTCAGAGGTGTCAAATCTACAATAGAAGATATTCAGCTCGTTTGCAAGATGTTTGTTGCAGTCGATACTGGGGGATGGCGTTTTATAATTTGTGATGTCTTTCAGGCCTTTCCATACTGATGCAGGGTCGTTGGAAGAAAACTGGTTTTGCAGCTTTTTGGCATAGCTTTTCTTGGCCACACCAATCTCCTTTGTCAGTGTGTTCCTGGCCTGATTGTATAAAATCCTGTCCCCGCTCCTGTAGGCATCCTCTTTTTCATGACGAAGCTGTCTAAGTTTTGGTGTAAACCATGGTTTATCATTGTTAAATGATAAGTAGGTCCTGGTAGGGATGCATAACTCCTCACAGAAACTGATGTATGATGTTACAGTCTCTGTGAGCTCGTCTAGGTTGGTGGATGCAGCTTCAAAAACACTCCAATCAGTGCATTCAAAACAGGCTTGTAAGACCTGCTCTGTGTCGTTGGTCCATCTCTTAACAGTCCTTAATACTGGCTTAGTAGTTTTAAGTTTTTGCCTGTAAGTTGGTATAAGATGAACCAGGCAGTGGTTGGAGAGTCCTAAAGCTGCTCTGGCGACAGAGCGATATGCATCCTTTATTGTGGTGTAGCAATGATCCAAAATGTTATTGTCTCTGGTGGGGCATGTGATGTGCTGTTTGAATTTAGGCAGCTCGTGTGTGAGTTTTGCCTGATTAAAGTCACCGAGAATGATAAAAGCAGAGTCCGGGTGTCGTTGTTCAGTCTCTGTGATCAGATCAGACAGCTGTTGTAACGCAGTCCTCACGTGTGCTTGTGGTGGAATGTAAACACAGACGAGAATGAACGAGGAGAACTCCCGCGGTGCATAAAACGGCTTACAGTTAATGAAAAGCGCTTCCACATCAGGACAGCACATCTTCTTTAACACAGTTACATCCGTACACCATCTCCTGTTGATGTAAAAGCATGTCCCACCACCGCGTGTTTTGCCCGTTGACTCCGTATCGCGATCTGCTCTGTACAGCTGAAAGTCCGGTAAGTGTAATGCGCTGTCCGGAATGGCTTTGTTCAGCCAGGTTTCTGTGAAACACAGCGCAGCAGAGTTGTTAAAGTTCTTGTTTTCGCGTGAGAGCAGAAGTAGTTCGTCCATTTTGTTAGGAAGCGAGCGGAGATTCGCTAGATGGATGCTAGGCAGCGCTGTTCTGAAGCCGCGCTGTCTCAGCCTGACGAGCGCGCCGGCTCTTTTCCCACGCCGCCGGGTCTTGTATTTCTTCCACAAAGCAGCTGCTCCGCCGATGACAATGTTCCGCAAAACGCCAGAGAAATCAAAATCCAGTTGGTGATTAGTTGGTGTGCACTGCCGAATGTTCAGCAGCTCATCCCTGGTATAACTGATCGTGTTTGATAAACATAAAACAGGACAGACTAACAGAAATAGTGCAAACACTGAAGAGCTCCACACCGAGGCAGCCATCCGCGGCGCCATCCTGAGAGTGAATTTAGCCTACCCAATTCACATATAGCGCATGTCTTTGGACTTATGGGGGAAACCGGAGCACCCAAAGGAAACCTACACCAACATGGGGAGAACATGCAAACTCCACAAAGAAATGCCAACTGACCCGGCCGAGGCTCGAACCAGCGACCTTCTTGCTGTGAGGCGAACGTGCTACCCACTGTGCCACCATGCAGCCCATGCGACACAAGTGTATTAAAAATTAGTAACAGTCACAAGCACTTTAATACTAAGCTTCTCTAAGTGAGTATGCACTGGTGTGGTTGGCGGTCTGTTCCTATAGAGTTGTCTTTATTAATCAAGGAATATCGCAAACAATTTGGGGGGAGCTCTCTAGAACTATCTGCTCTCGTATGCCTCTAAATGCTTATTGACCAGGCAGGAGCTTTGGGCTCATCTATCTCCGAGCTCAGGGTTCTCTCCTGAGACAGCATGCCAAACCTGCTAACATCATCAAGCATCATCTACCGTAAGTGTGAACTCTTGAAAGACGGTGGTATTGTGAACGGTGCATACAATATTTATGACCAGCATTCATTAAAGTGGTGGTCTGCTTGACAGTCTTAATTTGTACTGCAGGAATAAAATTGAAGTAAGATTAATTGAGAAAGCGTTCTGTTTAGTTAAAACAGATGTTGCCACGTGCTAAAAAACTCTGGTTTGTCCTAACAAAACTATAGACAAACCTAACAGTAATTTCTTCAATTATATTAAACCCAAGACTTGGATTTGTCCAATGGTGGGTTTGACCACATTCAACTCAACATTGGTGTACAACAACCCAGCATTTCTTCGAGTGCAATGTTTTACTATGGGGATATAACTTGAAGTTGGAAAAGGGTAATACATTGCATCGAAATTTATGTAGAATCACAATAATATTGTATCATGACACAAGTATCATGACAATATTGTATGGTGGAGAGTAGTCAAAAAGATGCAAAACACAGAGTACAAAGAAAGAGAGCAAAATGTAAGCCCAGGCTGCTCCCTCCTGTTATCAGCAGTATGGTAATAGCAATGTAAGTCCCCTTGGTGAGGTTACCACTGTAATCCGCACTCTTATCCTCTCACATCTACATGGTGAGATGCTCTAGGTCAGCAGTCTGTGTAAACGTGTATGTGTGTGTGTGCATACATGTACACATATGTAAGTGTATGTGCGAGCAAGGTTAAATATTAACACTTAAAAAGGCGGGTGTAAATAAAAAAAATAATAAAAAAACATAACTCCCACATAATACATGCTCAAAGAGTTATTTAAACACTTCTATTTCTTTGTACATTGCATGCACAAAATGGTCTAATAAAGCCATATGTCAGCACACGCTGTTACAGTTTTACTTTACGTATGTTTATTAACAGAGTTTATTGCAATTCTGTATGCTCGCAGTTGTTTGTAGTTGTTTGCAGTCGTGATTGAGCTCATGCAAAACTAAACAGGATTTAGATCTTAGAATAAGTTTTAACAAAATGCTGTTTACTAAACCAACTCTCTTTTACAGTATATGTGTGCTGATAACATCTTTTTTAGCAATCAAGTCTCAGCCATGTTTCAATTATTTTATTCATGACATTTTCACAATTCCAGTGTGAATTTACATGTTGCCGCATTACTCAAATGCTCAAAACACTGCTAACTTCTCAGTTCAATGAGTCAGGGAGTTGTTAACCTGACTCATTAAGACTCCTACATGTCTAAATGAGACAGGTTTTGGTTCACCAAACAATCTATAAGAGCCTTTCAGACGATTCAATTCAATTCCAAAATGAGTCTTGCACAGAGAAGCGATTCGACTGATCAAATGAAAAGATCAAACTAAAAATAATGATTTACCGACTACTGAAACTACTAAGAATGATCACTAGCAGAATCTGACCCTCACTGATGTACATGTTGTGAGCTATTCATATCAAATCCGCTTTTTTATTATTTTAGCCTCAGTGGAAGATTTAACTCAAAGGTTTATCTATAATGCCTAAAGCAACGGTTCTTAAGTCTTTTGATTTTGAGGCCCCCCACTGTCCAATATTCAAACGACCTGGAAAAGGATTAAGGATAATTACTTTTTTGCCCACAATTTCTACAGAATAAAAAAGTTTCAAAGCTTAACATAAATAGAATAATGTGTATTTGTAGTAAAAATGACCATGGAGAAATAATTATTTAGGCCACACTTCAAAACAAGACTTCATATGTTAATATTACATTTATTTGCTAATATATACATTTACAATGTCTCCCCACTGTCCAATATTCAAATGACCTGGACAAGGATTAAGGATAATTAATTAATTAATTGATTAAGCATTACTACTTTGAAGCCACTTGAATCATTATACAAACAATCCTTAAAACCCCTTGATAAGAAATCAGTTCAATTTCACCATTGTTTAATATTAAAGAAACATAACCTGCTTAGTTGGGAAAATTGAATTAAATATGTACATATTTGTTTAATGTTTAAGACCCTACATAACCCGACTTCACCACTAAATCAGTTTGTGAAAGTTAGATCGACTGCTCACCGAACTACTATTGGTGGCGAAAGAGGGGATTGTATTATTCCTCTCAAAAAAAGTAAATTGAGCCAGTCGGTATTTTTATTTAAAGCCGCTAGGGAATGGAACACCATCCCACCAACAATAAGAAGATCACTTACTTAATCACTTAATAAAAAAATCAGCATTGTCAGCATTAGTACTGTATTCTTGACACTTATTTGTACTGTTTGTCTTTGGCTTTTTTGTCCTTTTCTGCTGCCATCAATCTGTTTTTGTTTTTTTTTTTTGCTTTTTTAATTGTATTTTATATGTGATAGTGTACATTGTTATTATGCTGTGCTTCTATTTTAGGTGTGACTTTTTAACATTCCAGTTACACCTAAAATATGTGCTTAGGGTTTATTTCCTGTAAGTTTGTCATTACCAGGTTATCAAACTAAAACTATTGGCATGTGTCTTGTTATTGCAAGGCGTTTGATAGCACTCTATTGGAAGAACATAGAAAGTCCATCCATTGACCACTGGCTGAAAGATTTGATGCATTACATTGCACTGGAAAGAAT
The DNA here is from genome assembly GCA_903798205.1 of Danio tinwini. NCBI lineage: Eukaryota > Metazoa > Chordata > Actinopteri > Cypriniformes > Danionidae > Danio > Danio tinwini. The sequence continues at coordinate 4,816,059 of CAIGQZ010032649.1, read as the reverse complement.
CACCTACAGTATGAAGGGCAAATTAAAGGAGTACCATAAAATATTATGTGTGTAATTTTATGTTGTTTTTCAAGTGTGTGGTGTTTTGTTAGCACACATTGTTAGTTTTCCGGTGAACAATTAAAAAATTGCAGTCTTTTTAAATTAAAATCCGACATTATACTTGCACTTTGAAATGACAGTCCTTCTCTGATGACATCAGTTTGACAGTTTGGGTAAAACAAGCTTAGTCATGGCCCTCCAACTGTTAAGTTTGCTGTAATTTAAAGCAAATTTAAAAGGAGCGCAAAAATAAAACCCCGCCCCATTCTGAATATTACTATTCAGTTGGAAATACATCATCATACTGAGATAAAAGTCTGCAGCAATGGTTCAGACAGACTTTAAGTCCTTCTGAGTCATCCCTGGTTGAGAACCACTGAGCAAAATGTTTCTTTTCTACAACATGTGATGAGCAAAACTATTGTATGTGGCCTATTCATTGCATTAAGCCTTCTACATATTAAGAGAAATGAAATACAGCAGCCCAGGCTCATAAAAAAAATATGTCTCTGTGGTGACGGTTGAATCCCGTCCTTCAACACTAACATTGACTGAACTGAATCATCATTGAACTGACTCCAAAAAAATAATTCTGTGAAACTGCTTGATACACTCAACTTGTTTCACTTGTTTTTTTCTTAACTGTTCATGTCTTCAATCTTGATTTGATTCAGTCTGTATTGTATAAAGCAGAGGTGCTCAACCCTGTGTAGAGCTCCAACCCTAACCAAACACACCTGAATCAACTAATATAATTACAGGCAGGTGTGTTTGATAAGGGTTGCAACTGAAATCTGCAGGAAGGTAGATCCCCGGGAACCGGGTTGGTCACCCCTGGTATAAAGCTGCGGTCACACTAGAGTTTGAGCTTGCAAAATTCAGTCGTACGGTGCTGCAAATAGGGTCAGGATTAAACAAGATGATTAGACATTTTAAAAAACGAGCAATCGGTCCATATTATAAATTTCTGTCCAGAGAGGTCATGTTTTGATCCTGGATTGGTCTCACGTAGTCAAGTGATACGATTTGGCAGGTCAGAGTTCACCAAGGTTGAACTTTGCTTGTCGCACGAGCTTGCTTGCTCACAGCTTAAAGCATTATAGAATTAAAGGTGACTTCATGACATGTCTGCAAAAATATATCACACTGCACATTTTATGGCAGCTTCAGTAGCAACAACAACTTACTAGCAACAAAAGTGTGTGGCAAAACAATGAGTACAGATTTATATGGCTTTTTTACCTATTACGTAGTAGTTAAAGACAATTTAAAGTGTCGCTGTTGGACAATATCACTGTACCAGGTGAGCTACTGAGCAAATTTACTTTGTTGGAAAAGCCATATGGAGATACACTTGTGATGCAAACACTGAAATGTATTAGTTTACAAACTACACACTACATGACACTGTTATGAGGGGATAATATTGTATTGTGCAAGAAGCTGTATGGAAATGAGTCTTTATTCATTGCGTCAGACAGGAAACGCAAGCTCGTGTGACAAGTTTTGCAATTTGCTGCATTGCAAAGTTCAAGCTTGGTAAACTCTGACCTGTGAAAATCGCATTACTTGACTGCGTGAGACCAACCGAGGATCAAACATGACCTCTATGGACAGAAATTTATAATATGGACCGATTTCTAGCTTTTTTAAATGTCTAATCATCTTGTTTATTACCGCCTTTTTTCGCAGCGCTGTACAAGAGAAGTTCGCAAGCTCAAACTCTAGTGTGACTGCAGCTTTAAGCTGCAAGCAGCATTGATGGGCTCTCCCACCTATTGACAGAAACTTTCTTCTCCAAGCAGATGGTGCTATGAATGTAAAAGTTTTTTTTATTTTTTTAAACGTATATGCGACAGATTAATGTTTGTTAGTGTAAATCATGACATTTTCTCTAGCCATCAAGTGCCGCTACAATTTTAACTGTAAATGAACTTACAAATGCGGGCCAAACGGGCCAGGACCCTTATCAAACATGAAATGTTGTGTTTACGCTAGTGTACAACATGTCATTGTGTGTGGCCAGCAGGTGGTGCTATGGTTGTAACTGATTATTGACATATAGATGTCGTTAGGACTCTTTTCAAACATGAATTGTGGGACAGAAGGGATATTGTATGTCTGAGTTATTACCACATCCTCTTTCATGGCGAAACATAGGTATTTGACAGGTCGTCACAGACATTCCCTTGAACGAAAACTCCAGATCTTCGCAATTAACATCACAGAAGTCTTTAGATTGCACTGCATAAATCTGGTGTTGATCTGATTAGATCTGTAGGAGGAGATTGTTAAAATGTATCCCTGAAAATGGCAAAAACTGCTGTTTTCGCAATGGAAAGTAAAAATGGTTTCAGATTTCACTTCCAGAGACTTTTTTTGCAGGCATTTTTGTACCTGTACAGAATGTGAAATGTAGCTCAAGGGGTATTTTGATGAAATTGTATAGGGGCGCTATCAAGCCAATTTGCCACACAGAGTTCTGAAATCCATATCAGATGTAAAATTTCACCACTTCTGGCGTGTGCGCAAAGTTTCATGCAAGTTTAGACCTTCAAAAATGCAATTTACTTTGGAGAAGTAGTAGAAGGAGAAGCAGAATAATAATGTTTTTGTTTTGTTGCTGTGTGTTTTACTGCCTCCAGTGTTGACAGCTGAAAATTGCAAAGGACTGCATGTACAGTACAGTACATCTTTGGAGTATTGTAAAACTGTTGGAATAAGCCTGTTTTTCCAATGAGCCTGGCAGCAAGCATGACGTGTCCTCGTGTTTTTGTAGCAGGTGCGGTAACACTGTGAGACAGACAGCAGCTTGTGCATGTATGATGAGTGACTCAATGATCTGTGCTATTTTTCAAGGAAAAACAACAACAAAAATATACATAGTAATATTCAAAATAACTACTTAAATATGTGTCATCTAATGAACAAAGTGCTAAATAGTTCAATAAGAAACATTTAAGATGTAGTAAATGGTTCCAATACTGGCAGGCATAACAAAATGAATGTTTTGGCCTTGCGTGCGTATGCGTGCTGTGTGTGTGTTACTGTGAGAATGATCTGTGCTCTGAAGTGTGTACACACAAGTGTGAGTGTGAACATCACTCCATTACTGATTGATCTGTGTGTTAAACTCCCTGCTGGCAGATCCAGGTGCATTCTTGTTCCCGTCGATCGGTTTAAATAAAGTTTCCCCCTCTGTGCTGAGCTGTAATTGGCAATGGAGAGAGTTTTAACTGTATGTAAGACATTCTCTCATTTAATAAACGCATAGAACAGAAGTCTCCACTCCACTAAAGGAGCACCGAGGCTATTCCACTTAAACTATCCGAGGTGCCAATCCCAACATATTACATTAGCATCAGACTTTTAAGCAAACCTGGAGGAAGAAGATTCTTGCTATGAGAGTGAGAGAGTTAGTCTGTGAGAGAGCACGCTTTAAAGTAAAGCAGATTAAACTGCTATCACCTCTGCAGCAAGACTTCAATATGTGTTTAAGGGGGAGATGGTGAGTGCTGCATGTGAAATGCATGTGTGTGCATGTCTTTTATTCCTGTGTGAGCTCATGCTCAACAGAGCAGGGCTAATTTCATTTTGACCAGCCTTTAAAGTGAGTATATCTAATGTCACAGTGTGTCTTTACACGGCCATTCATGTATGTGAGGAGCATAATAAGAGATGAAGGCTATCTGACTATCTCATCCGGAGCTATGAAAATCAGTAAATAATAATGAACATTTATGGTGAACAATTTGCAGGCTCTTCTTGTTTAGATAAACAACAGAAATAAGACGCATTTTACTTTAATACACCCCCTCAACAACTGTTGAAGAACTGTTATATAAGGCTGACCTCATTTTTGTGATTTCAAAAACTGTAAATGTAATTTAAATGAATGTAATCTTAAAAATTAATTGGGATTTTTGCAAATACACATCTGTTCTTATGAATTCTGATTGCTCTGTTGCGGAGGGTGCAGCAGACTATCGCAATCTACATACTTTTCAGGGAATGTACAGCATCACTGCGCCACTGTGATCCAGACACTGACTTGGCTGTTTTAAATTGTTGATTATACGCTTGACTGCACAGCTGCTCTGGATAAATGCCCAGTTGTAACCCTCTTTTTCCATATGATGAGCTTTCCTTACTATTGATTATTGGAAAATTTACACATGTTTTTAAAAAAATAATAATAATAATTCACTGGCGCTAATATTGTAATGTTTGCCATACCAAAGAATTGGCGACAGGAAAATTTGTTCATAAATATTTGCTTTGAATAAAGGGTTTGTTCACTCCAAAATTACAATTCTGTCCTTATTTGCTTACCAACTCACTTTATTACAAACCTCTAAAACGTTTGCTCATCTTCAGAACAATCTGAGAGATTTCTGTCACAACATTAAGAATGAAGACATTCATGAAACAATCTAAACGCGTAGATATGAATCAAGCTGCTTGTTAATATTTCATTCTGTTTTTTTCCACAAATGAACACTGATCGCATGGTCATTAATGGACTTCTTTAGTTTTAAACGAAAATTAATAATTCAGACTTAAAATGCAAACCCTTTTACAGTAACAGAGTGATCAGATTGATGTGCATGTTTATACAGCATGTCAGAAGTTTCCAAATGGATCTGTTTTTTTGGCATGCTCACACTACACAATCATCACCCCTTCCAATTCAGATTGAAGTCAATCAGGGGTGTGTTTCCGAAAACCCTCATTAGCCAACTAAGGTCCCAAGTTATGTCGTTACAAACAGAGTTTGTTGATTTGGTGTTTCCCAAATCCGTTATTCCAATGAACATTCACTAACTGCGTCGCAAACTTGTATGCTTGCAACTACACCTCTGGAGCTGTAGTTAGAAACATAGTTCCTGGCTGTGTTCTATTCCCAGTTATCCGCCCATGCCCTATTCATTTAGAACATTCTAACATTTAAAATTGGAATGATTTTTTTAAAAGCATTAAAGTCATCTCTCTTAGGTGTATTTAGCTTTCAAAGTATTTTTACAGTTCAGTTTTAGTGATCTTCATGTTTACAATTGCACTCCCTTCGCAGTGCACTTTGAAAACATTGATGCCATTGGGAACACAGTCATGGCTTATGGAGGAAGCTATAGGTGACCTATTATTTAAAGGCGGAATTTATGTTACGTCTCCAAAGCTTGTAAAAACAAAGAACATGATTAATGTTTTTTTTTTTTTATAGTAGGTTATTTATTAAGTATCTGTACTGTATATGACATGGGTCTGTTGATTAGCACATTTCTGCAGAGGTTTACATGTGTCAAATGGTAAAAGTAGACTTTTCAAAAAAATAAAATACAATAAACAATATCCTACTTAATAATAATGATGATGATGATGATGATGATAATCATTATTAATATTATTATTAAAATATGATTTTTTTCATTTCCTAATAAACAATAAATATTCAATTTAATTTCTTAATAAATATCCTCATTATTAATTTATTTATTTATATATGATTTTTATATGATATTAGAATACGTGTTCGCTTTTGTAAGTGATTTTATGTTTTAGAATAGAGTATGTAATGTTCTCAATAATATTTGTAAAGGAAACATAGGTCCTATATGAGCTATTTACATATATTTCAATTAATTTGGAAAATGAATGCATGTTTTTACCAAAACTAATATTGGATTTTTTTAATACATGTGCATGTAAAACAATACAATTTGCACAAAGAAATTATGGGGTTCTTCTCGAAAGAAGTTGTTACTCCACCCCGTTTAGAGCATCATTATGGGCATTTTACATCATAACTAACGTGGTTCAAACTATGGATCTGCGACAGAGAAACTACGGGTTTTGGGAAACACTCGTCACTACATCGTTCTTTTCCCAAACGATGCATCATACTATGATAGTTCAGCCGCAAGTTACGTCGTTGTTTGGGAAACGCACGCCAGATCAATTAAGATGTTTTAACCTAGATTTTTAAGCCCAACTAAGCTGTCAGTTTGATTATTAACTAAGGCTGTCAATATTAGCGCGTTAACGCACGTGATTAATTTGAAATATTTAACGCGTTAAAAAAATAACGCATTTATCGCAGTTGCAGTTTTTTTTTTCATTTTCTGTTGTGGTCGACGTGTGTTCAGGGCCGGGCACGCCCATAGAGGCGACCTCCTCACTTTCATCCGTGACACCCACCCCCTCACTCCCGGTCCTAACTTTTAACCGCAAACCGGTAAGTTTCTATTTCACTTTCGGGTTGAGGGCGACGTGATCAACTTTTGTAAAGCGTCTGCTTCACGTTGATGTGTCAGAATAATAAAGCCATACTTTAAAACGCTTAGTTTAAGCAAATTTGATTCGATCGTGCGTGTTGATGATCTGAAGGGAGTGCGCTGTTCTCTCTCTCTCTCTCTCTCTCTCTCTCTCTCTCTGTGTGTGTGTGTGTGTGTGTGTGTGTGTGTGTGTGTGTGTGTGTGT
>CAIGQZ010032649.1:4783824-4800807 GCA_903798205.1 Danio tinwini | reverse complement strand
ATCATGGTTAATTAATCGTAAAGGCTTCTCAACACCACGTTTCTGCACGAAACAAAACTGCTGCAACTAAACAAAGTTATTCCAACTGTGCGCTAGTTTGTGTGCGCTAGTTCCAAGCTTGTACACCGAGGCTAATTCGTAAGCACACTAGATTAACTATGGCTGTACTGTTTTGAAATTAATGAATACATAACAATCATGATAACCGTGAAATCGTGATTAATCCTCAGACTATAATCGTACAACCAAAATCTAGAATCCTTGCATCCCTAGTGTGCATACATACATTCTGACTTAACATTTTTTTTGTTCAAATGTAAATCAAAGCTGAGAATTTTTTTTTCATAATGATGCCTCTTGTACATCGGATCTTTTGGATAAAGCATGTCATTTTCGGTAAAAAAAAACAAAAAAAAAACTTGCTGGTTGAATAAAATGTTATTATTAATTGAAAAAATAAATTACTAATTGACGTGTGATAGCTAAGTGCTTTAGTTTACATATTATTGTGACTGTTACAATAATGACTACATATTTATACACCAGTCATGGGAATGATATTTAGTTAAAGCTATTGTTTATTGTCCTGCTAAATGACATCTGCTGTCCTGAAACATAACAGTAAGCAGATGGCTACCCTAGTTATGCCTCCTTGAAGACAACATGCATGTCGATAAAGACAGCACATGATTAGTCAGCAAGCAACTTGTACTTCATGACTTCAAGCTTTTAGGAGTAAAAATTGACACAGTAGCTGCCACAACAGACACAAAGATTGTCTAATCTTATTGTTACAGAAATAAGTGAACCAGCTGTAGGTTACCTCAGTTCTGCTGGTGTTCTTGTAAGCGGAGTTATGAGAGTTACATAGAACGATATGAGATGATGTTCACAGATAGTACATTCAATCACCCCAGGACTGTTTGGAATTTTTAAGAGTTCTTTTAATTAGTTGCATAGTTGCATAAAAAAATAATTTTTAATCCTGTGTATTTGACTTGAGGGATATTGACACCAGGAAAGTCCTTTAGTTCACTCGGTTTGGTCTGGACCAAGCAGAGTTTATTTGTTTTGGCGCTGTTGCTCTTTCACACTTCCCTTTTTGCAAGTGAACCAGAATTTGCAAGGGAAAAGGGAGGAAAAGGAAGAAGTGCAAAAACAAGCTGATCGTGGAGGGTGTTCGTGGCACAATTATTCATCTGAATTTGTGTTATCAGCTACAAGCATTATATGATGTCAGTTATGAACATCAGATAAGTCAATCAATGTTATCAATATGATGTTATTACAAGGCAGAAATGGCTAGCAAATATGACACAGTTCTTTCCCATAATGCAACTCAAACTCTGGGATAATTCAAAAGGTGAAGTGGTGTAGTGGTTAGTGCATTGATATATGCACTCTGGTGATCACAGAGACAATCCTTCCCCTCTCTCTGCTCCCCATGATTTCCTGTCAATTCAATTCAAGGTGAAAACCCTGAAAAAATAAAATGTGTAGGGATTTCTGAAGTAATTAAAATTAAACAAACTATTGACACATTAAACCAGTGATGCCCAAACTAGGGCCGGCAGGCCAAAGTTTGCCACGTGGTAACCTTTGATTTGGCGCACCATCCCATCTGGGGGATGGTTTAGAGATTGTCAATTCAAATTTAATGTAACCCTTTGTTTTGTTTGTTTTGTTTTATTGTTAACAGCTAACTGAAACTAATTGTTTCCATTAAATGTTGTAAATTAATCAGATTTTTGTTTAAATGTACATACTGTTACCCCCCAATGCAAAGACTTGGGTGAGCAGATCAAGTCAAACGTAGATTCTGCTTGACTATTGTATTCAGCATTGAACTCCAATTCTAAATGTTATAAATGTGATTGTTTGTGTTTTTATTGCAATAAGTTATCATTTTAAAAGTTATACTGCATTAGATCAAGCAATTAAAATAAATATTTTCTGTTTATTTTGAAGTATTAGAAAATAAATTAGGAAATTACCTATGGCAACTTTAATCTAATATAGTTTGGTATATTTACCTTTGGCCCACGGCTCTCAATGATATTTGCTTTTTGGCCCTTCAAACAAAAAAGCTTAGGCACCCTTGCATTAAACAATCTATACCAGAGTTTGTTTAGAAGCAGACCAAGACCACCTCTTCAACTGGGTCTCGGTTCATTTGTTTTGTGCGTACCAGAGTGTGATTGCTGTATTCACACCTGCCCAAAAGATCTGCATTAAAGAGGGAAACGGACTGGAGTTCGATTCAATTCAACGAAACAAGACAGGTTTGAATACACCCATAATTACCTATGAATCAACAACTATCATGCTAAAAAAAATATGCAGCACAAATGTTTAAATCATAAGGTAACTCACCAAAGCCCAATCTGTTGTCATTGTTTCCAAAATCGAGGGAATATATGACGACGTGGTAGTTGTTCCACACATACAGCAAGTTGTCTCTGGGATTGTAGTCCACGGCTGCGATGTATTGGTAGGAATTTGGAAATGGGATGCTAAGATGCGTTTCACGGCTCTTCTCAGTGTTGTACATGTAGTCAATTTTATTCCCCAGTGCTTCATTATCGTCATCTTCGTAAACACTCTTCACTACATAGAGGATTCCGCAGATCATGAAGGCATTTGAGGCTGATCTCTTATCGTATGATGTATCCCATGAGCCCTCCACTCTGAGTGTGTAAGGGTTGAGCTGACTGACCACAATTCGGCCATTGTTCTGTTCGGTGGCGTAAATCACCCACAGTCCATTTTCATCCACTGCGAGATCAATGTCAGATTTTCCACCCCAGCGATATGGCGAGGTGTCGTGGTAATTAGCATTGGCGATGATTGCCTCACCGCTCTTGATACGAGTTCGCAGGTCGAATTTAACAATGTTGCGTGTACGTTCCTTGTTGAAGAAAAGCGCGCCATCATACACCACAAAGCCAGTGCCGTCCACTCGATGGGGCAGTTTGTATGTGGTGGTAGGGCGACCTGCAATAAAGTCCTCCTTAGATGAATACTCAGTCAGCGTGTCTGTGCGATACGGTGTCCAGGGCATGTAGTAGATCTTATTGGATGACTGTAAGGGGTCCTTACACCATGATCCAGCCTGGTGGTCTGACTCAAAGAGATGTTCACTCTGGTACACACCTCTCAATACACCTGGACAGAGAAAGACTGAAAAGGGAAGAGAGACAGTGAGGTCTCACACATTTGAATAGAATGCAATACTAATTAGTTTATTCTTTCACTGTGATGCACAGAATTTTCTAGCAAGACACAGTTTTATGGTAGAGGGTGTTGTTTGGGGCCATCCACATCTCACGTCATGATTTTGCCAAGTACAATGCAATCCTGGATTAATATCTACATTGATCCTGGAACATCATTATTGTTCAAAAATGTAATCCATACCTATTCCCTACCCCTAAACCCAACCATAACTGTAAATTATTCCAAAAATCTGAGGTGAATGATAGTTGGATAACAATCATGTAGAAGTACATAAACCTAACTATAAGCCTTAACTTAACATAAACTGTAAACGTGTCTCTTAATTCTGATTTAATGGCTGATTGGAATGCTGTTCCAGGATCAACATAGATGTTAATCCAGGAATATGTCCTACTTGGTGAAATAAGGTTGGCGATTTTACATCTTTCAAACGGAGATGCACAACATGTGCTGTATGCACGTACAAATGCACTCACTTTTTCCAGATGCACCTACAGCACAGTGAGTTAAAAACATGTCAACTTATCAGAATACCGCAAGTGAACCATAAGTTATGTGACAAGAACCAACCACTCAGATTCGTACTATGTATGGAATTTACAAATTTCAGTAATAAAAGTAGAGTAAGTAGTACGTACTGCCAAACATAGAGCACCCAAACACTGCAGCACTTTTTAGTTTCCATAAATAAAACTTGTATCAGAGCTGCAGCAATTGTTTGTCAGTGTTGAGTCATCAGAGAGCTAGGTTGATGCTTGCATAGCTACAAAATATGCCACATGAGAATGTCCTAGAAGTACATTGAAAAGGCGAAGGAAACGATGCACTTTGCATTTTCCATGCAGTTTTAGATGCGATATGTGAACAGCCCCTTGCACTATTATCTTCGCTAATAGTACAAAGTCGCTGAATTAAAAAAAGGCAAAGCATTGGAAGAAGCATACTTGTATGTAATCTATTGAGATTATAAATAATACAAAACTGGCATACATTAACAAACGAAGAAACTTGAGAGTGTTGATGGATTTGACTTAATCTATTTTTGGATCATCATTGTGTTATACAGTATGTTCAGAAATCCATAAATCAAAATATACTGGCTGACATTAAAATATTAATAAAATAATTAACACTGCTTGAACTGGGAACCAAAAAACAAATAAATAAACACATAAATAGATAACACTTGTGGGGAAGGAGTTTAAATTCATTGGTGGACTAAGATAAAGTATTTTTATTTAAATAATGTACTAAGGTATTTATCACATACTTTATCACAGTTTATTTATTTTAGCAAACTTTTCTCCATCATATTCCACAACAAAACATTTCATAAGTGTAGCGGAGTAAAAAGTTCTTTTGAAGTGGAGAAAATACTGTAGAGTAGAAAGAGATGGTGGTGTTTCATTCTTGAACAAGCTTAATTTGATCAGCATGTAACATGTTAAACTGGTTAACAAATTGCACTGAATAATTAATTTGTGAATTGGACTGACATCTGTTCACAAGTCACCAACTCTTTCAAGTCAACAACTCACTGATTCATATGATCCATTCAAAGTCTCCTGTAAACAGCTCACTGATTCAAATTATCTGTTTAAAGTGAGTTTCTAGTAAATGTTTCATTGATTTTACAAACTGATTTTAATGTGGTTTAGCGTGAGAATGATTTCACTTAAATTATCATGAATTATCTTTGTGATTATTAAAGTAGCAGTGACACAGCGACGCATTGGGTAGCATGATTGCCTCAGCAAGAAGGTTGCTGGTTCGAGTCCCGGCTGGGCCAGTTGACATTTCTGTGTAGGGTTTGCATGTTCACACACATTTGCATGAGTTTCCTCCGGGTGCTCCGGCTTCCCCTACAGTCCAAAGACATGCAGTACAGGGGAATTGGATAAACTAAATTGGCCGTAGTGTATGTGTGAGTATGGATGTTTCCCAGAACTGGGTTGCATCAAGGGCATCTGCTGTGTAAAACGTATGCTGGAGCAGTTGGCAGTTCATTCCGCTGTGGCAACCCCTGATGAATAAAGGGACTAAGCAGAAGGAAAATGAATGAATGAGTTATTAAAGTAAGAGTTTAAGTTTTGGTAAGTCAATTTTCTTGCAATATAAGCATTCATCACTACTTTTACTTAAATAAATAAAAAATCTAGTACTTTTGAACTTGAAGTAGTATTGAAAAGAAGGGCTTTATATTTCTACTACAGTAATATGTTATTAGGGTCTCTGTACTTTTACTTACAGTAAGGGCACGATTTGTGTACTTCGTCTGCCACTGTTAAAATTAATACAAAATCAGTTGACACGATGGTCTACTGAACTCTCTTTTTTGTGATCATGTTTTTAATTTATGAATTAAAATTCATGTTAATATTTTCGAGGACACAAGGTCAAAATATAAAGGTGATACAATTGTATTAATATTAAGAAATCTCAAAAAAGCTGCTGCCGACTTTCACGACTGTGTGTTAAGGAAAATACATGTTTTTTTTTGTGAATAAAAGATAATTTGACCCTTTTATAACAAGGCAATGTTATTATCTCAATGTCAAGTGCTTTTAGTTTATTAAACAGCAATTTTATTTAGTTTATTAAAAAGCTAGAATATATACTAGGGCTGGGTGATTAATCGAAAAGTAATCGAAATCGACATTCAGAACCTATAATCGATCAAAATTTTCCAGGACAAAACCCAACTCTGTTCAAGGCGGAGGCTGATTCCTACTTCTGTGGCCACTTTGCAGCCACATCTGATCTCTGGTCAAGTAGGACGATGGACCCATTATTGAGCTTTACTTTGCACTACATTGACAATGATTAGAAGCTGCACCAGAGATGCCTTTAGACAGCATATTTTCCATTACAATAAAATTATTATTTGCATTAAAATATTAGCTTACAGAAGATGCAAGAAATGCTTGAATACTATTTACAGGATATACAACAGTTATTTTATTTAGAAAAGATACTGCTTATTTTCTCCCTTCAATATGAAACACATTGAAAAACATAAATTTTGTTTCCAAAAGTGCAGGTTATTTTGGCAACGTGTTTTAATTTCAGTTGTTTAACGTTGATGTTCAATAAGTGATCATAGATAGCAGATAGTGTGTTTCCCTCAATTATTTTAAAATGAAGTAATGCTCCTTTCATTCAAAATCTCTCACTTGTAACATGTGAGCTTATTTACTGTACACAACTCATCAGTGAACTATGAGGGTAAAAGAATAAAATTTATAAATAAAATAATTGTTCATTAATCGTAATCGAGTTCAAATGTTAAAATAAGGCCAAATCACCCAGCCCTAATATAAACTGTATTTAACACCTTTGTAGAATAATCTGGCTTCTAAATACCTGTACACACACATTGATAAAGTAACATTTTCATAATAATCTAAACTTTAAATCTTTAAAACTTTTTTTAGATATAAGTGAAAGCACATTTACAACACTATAAAGAGTAGTATTAGCATAAACACAAAAGCCCATTTCTTTGCATCTGTGTTTTGAACTAGACTTCCTTTTCCTTTCACTTTAATGCGAACACTCTTGTATTTTATTGACCAAAAAAAAAAAACACATTAACAAATGCAATGATCCACAACCAAAGTCTTCAGAAAGCTACATGCTTTGAGCCAGAGAGAGAAGGCCATCTATTAAATCATATCTGATGACTAGTAACCCGATTTATACTTCACGACTCCTGCAGAATCCCTCAGGAGATTCAGAAAATCTGCCGCACTGACTTCTCTAACCCCAAGGAAAATTCACACGGTGTGAGGATTTATGTGGGGGGTGGTTAAGAATCATCACCCTATTTTTCCTGGTACATTAAATGTGGAGACCAAAATAATCATCTGTTAGGCATTATGCAAATCAAGCTTAATTTGTCCTGCAGAATTATGGCTTGTAATGCTACCATTCTGCTGGGTAAAGTAAGCCACACTGCATGTCAGGCTAAAACAGAACTTCTGTTTTCTATTTAATTTAAATGACATTTTGAAGTGCTGTGAAAAATCAATGACCAATAAACACAGTTGAGACTGGCTTAAAATCAGGGTTCGCCACCATCCGCACTGAAGGCCAGGCTGTGATGTGGGTATCTTATGGTCTTGTGACTGAACTCTGTTTGTGTGTGTGTGTGTGTAAACAGATACTATTTTCTCTCTCTCTTTGATTTATAATGATACTCTAGCAAAGCATGCAGATATACTTACATGGTCACACACAAACAGGGATCAGCGCACAAACATTCACACGAAATGCCTGCCTGCCCTTTCCCACCATCCCGTTCCCAGATTGAGCGACATCCTCATGGGAAGTGTGGCTGGTATTTTAACTATTACGGGATGTTTCCTTTTATTGTTTTGGATGCATTAATTTTCCACAATATGCTTCAATCCAGGAACTTCTTTTGGCCTTTGATAAACTCAAGTACATTTGTGTTCATTTAATTTATATATTCTTTTCACTTTTTTTATTGTGAGATTGTTATTATTTACAAATTTAGAAATTTTCCAACTCACATTCAAGTACTAAAATCAATTCAAAAACACAAGCAGAACACATTTATTTGTGCAAATAATTCATAAAAGCTGTTCTAATATACAGTGCTCAGAATAACTGAGTATACCCCATTTAGAAAATTAACAATTATATCCATTTCTCAGTGAATATAGGCAATGTATTTTGGTGCATTTAAACAAAACAGATTTATTAAACGGATATATTTATTAAACTAATAGTTTTGTCATCAAACATATTTAGAAACTAAATACAAGCAAATTCAAGCAAAATATTACAACAAAGAAATTAAAACCTACATTTTTTTTTATTTTATTTTAATACAAAATTAAAATCCTAAAAAAAAATATGGTTTCTCTTGACTTTTTCTCTTTTTAAATTTGTATTTAACATTTTTCTATAACATATAAATTTGGGTGTACTAGTTTTTGGACCATTATTTTAAGTTGTTTTGTTAGATAAGCTCCAGATTTGGCTTCAGTACTGACTAATCTAATGTATATGCACAAACATAATATTGTATAGCTTCCTATTTAAAATATGAATTTTAAAGATTTGTGAAGGGTGTGCTTATATATGCTGATTACTGTACATTTTCAGATTCATTAAGAATATTTAAGATAAGTATTTTCTAAATGTTAGCTGGTAAACAAAATGTACACCTGCTTTTCACTACAAGTAAATGCTGTGTAAATCCATTTTATTAAACTGATTACACTGATTTTCGATTTTACACTGGCATAATAATATTTAGCAAGTTTGTTTGTTCTGTTTTTATTTATTTTTTTATTTTTTTTTGGCTGAGAGCTGATAACCATGGAACTAAAATATAGCTCTCATCGTCCCTTTTTACCCAGTTGGTTAAACAGTGGAGGAGGGAAGAGACAAATACACCAATCAAACATCCTACTGTACTTGTACAATGACTGAACAACAAAGGAGGAGTTCATATCACTGGTTACTGCATTTTTATATCTAGTGATATTCTTTAAAATTAGATACTATTAATACGTTAAAGTCATGGATTATGATGCATAGCATTCAAAATTTCTCAGCTGAAAAAAAAAACACAGAGATGCCAACAAAAAATGTTTTGCTGGACATACGTTGATTAAATATTTATTGCTGGGCATGTGGCTTTTTTGCATTTAAGTAATTAAGTAATATACTGGTGACAAACCTTTGAAGGGAGTCCAGAATATTCCACTGTGTTTGTGGACATGCAACTTACAAACAGTGGGTGTAATTCATCAGTGGAGATTATGCTACTGTCATTGTGAATCAGCGTGCGCACACAAACTCTATTTACCAATGACAGGAATTCATTGACTATAGATGTTCTGAGAAATTGATTTTAACCATTTTTTTGTAATTCAATACCTTTGTTAAAATAAAACCCATATACTGTAACTAGTGAAATGACCTTTCTCAAATGTGTATATATTTCATTCTAACATTGTTATTTTATTTAAATAATTTTATTACAAAACACAAAAAAGTTTTGAGTATTTATACTATACCTTGAATGGCCATTGTGGTCAAATTCATTTATTCATTCATTCATTCATTCATTTTCCTTTGGCTAAGTCCCTTATTTATTAGGGGTCGCCAAAGCGGAATGAACCGTGTGCTCAAATTGACTACATGCATTTCAGCATCCACTACTTTTGCCTTATGCTTTTGAATATGTGTGCCTCGGTTTTGTTTCTCATTTGCTTTTGAAAACAGTATCGTTTGGGTTTAGGGCAGAGGTTGTGTGGGTCAGTCAATCACAAGGTGATATATTATGGTCTACAAGCAGGTTGGGCGGCTTCTGGCAAGCATGAGACAGACGTGCAAATGGCACACATGAAAAAACATAACCTAGTAATGTGCTTGAGATTGGCAGAAATGTACACAGTGGCCTCTGGTGGATTTACGAGAAGAACGTGTAAACGGGGCATATGAGAAAATGAAGCCCAGGAACATATTTGAGATACTCAAGAAGAGATTTTTGAGATTTGCGAGAAGACATCGCTGGAGCCACGTATTTCTAAGTTAGCCCTGCAGGGCACATAATTCCAAAATGGAAAAAAACTTTGTTCTCCTGATTGCTAGACAAAGTTTTAGTGTTCACATTCGGAAGCAGTTTAGTAACTCATACATAATTATAGGCTATATTTTACATATATTACAAGTATAATATTTTTAGGTTAATGAATGTATAACAACAGAGATTCAAATCGTGATTCTAAAATCTCAATAGAAGCTTTAAATGTAAATATGACATGACAAAAATTTGGCATTGTAATGGTTATAGAATTCTGGTTACAGTTAACTATGAAATACAGGGCTCTATTTTAACAATCTAGGTGCAAAGTCTAAATTGCATGGTGCAAAAGCATTAAAGGCGTGTCCGAATTCACTTTTTCTATTTTAAGGACGGAAAAATACTGTCTGCGCTCCGGCGCATGGTCTAACAGGGTTGTGCTTATTCTCTTAATTAGTTATGGGTCATCTCACATTCCCTTTAAGAGTCAGTTGTGTCACGCCATGGTGCATTTGCTACTTACACGGTGGGCTTTGCAAGTGAGAAAACTGAATGCTTCACTTGCAAGAAAACCGTTAAACAGACCATCTGCGCAAGAATGAAAAATGAGCCTCCTCTATTCAGCCTCTTTACTTTCTCTTTACTTAACTTTGTAGATAAGGAAACGGTGTTGTACACACTCCACTGAAGACATCCATTAGCCTACATATCTAATTTTGTTTGTTAATCGCAAAGATTTGTTAAAAAAATTATTTCTAAATTTTGTTCTAATTTCCAGCAAATGAATAAATGAACAATAATAACAAAGATGAATAATATTCTTATGCCCATATGGTGACGCATACGTCTCCAAAACCCAACAGGTGGACAAATCTCAACTTGTTTTTATTAAAACAAATATAAATATGTATATGAAAAATATCTCTAATAATAATAACATTATGCAACTGGAAATTGTCCTGAATTGACTAAAAAAAGGCATGAAGAAGGCATAGAGGCAGTCGTTTTTATATTTATGTAGAAAACAATAATTTTTGCAACATTTTAATCCTTTATTTTTTCCATATGTAAAGATATTTGTGTGTTGCTGTACATCCTGCGTGTATTAAGCAATGTGTTAGTGTTTGGACCTACATAACTAACATGCTCTGGCTGGATGTTAGACCTGCTTTTAGATGGTCAATGCAACACGCTAACAATGTACCTTAACACACCTCCTTTTTAGACCAGCACACCCATGAGTGAGTTTCTATTTACACAAGGTGGCACAATATGTGAAAATGAGGGTTGTGCTGGTCTAAAAATAGCAACAAATCGCATCACACACTTCTTGCTCCTTATTGCGCCGGGCGTATGATAGGACCCATGATGTTTAAAAAGTGTTTCCTCTTGTTTTCTGTAAGGTTTTTTTATGCACAATTACACACAATTTACTCCTATACTGTATTTACAAATGTTGCATGAATGAGACCCCTTGAAATGCTTATTATAAGCACATTTAAAGTTACTGCTGTTTTTTTCTGTTATTGTTGATTTAAAATTAGCTTTTTAATATGCATGTCATTCTCTTCAGAATCAAGGCTCCCTGTGACTCTGATAACTGTTCATGCATCATCTCCAGCTATGCAGAAAATGTTATTATGTTAAGGTTTAGATTCACCTCAGGCCATTCAAGAAGCACACATCACAAGACATCAGTTTCACACTGCCACGTCTTGTGGTCAGCACAATCGCCAGCTTAAGTTTTAACAGCAGCAACACCTCCCTGTTCATTTGATACACGGCAAACCACCAGATACACTGAGAGAGATCAAGAGAGATGAGACAGTGAGAAACAGAGGTCTAATTCAGAGAGATTAGAGCCCTGGTCTCAGATCAAGTTTCTCCTTCGCATTCCCAATATAAACCATTATGAGCTACTGATCGCCAATCTGTCATTAGTATCGAATAACACCATAACAGCCTGACAGTGAATTACACACTTAAATTACATTAAAGTAATGGACCTACCTTTCTGTTCCACTTCTGCATTCACGAAAGGGTGGAAAAGGCAGAGAGAAAGAGAGAGAGAGAGAAAAAAACAGATTAATGATGCTGTATTAAATACTTCACAGTAATTCAATTCCATATGCATGTAATGTGCATTGGATCTTAACACAATCTTGCGAAAGTAGTCAAATGTGCCTCGTTTGGCCCATAGAAATTCCATTAACAAAGTGATCATAATTTCTGAAAACAAATACAATGTGTCTGTATGATATTAGACTATTAACGAGAAAAATGAACGCATGAAAACACACTAGAGGGCAAATACGGAAAATGAAAGAAAGAAATGGGGTCTGTTTCATAAACATTTCTCATGTGTCTTGGGTGTTATGGTTTGGTTACAGAGCAGCTTTCTTGGCCAAACTTCATGGCTGATAAATAAAAGTCAAATTTGGTTTTACTTCAATAGACTGCTTGGGTCGTAATGTCAAAACACAAAAGACTTTTCCACTGCCTGTTCCCTCCAGATTTCGCTGTGGCTTTTTTGAATGATGTTTTTCCACTAATGATAAAAATAAGGTCTTTGTAAACATAACTTGATGATACTTGGATGTTTGATAATGTGAATTACACACACCCATCCTGAAAAGACTCATTTTCAAGCAATACTTTTTAAATTCCTACGCTCTAGTAGTTTACTACATAAAAATGTTCAAGGGCAAGTACAGTTGCAATCAAAATTATTCAACCCCCTGATTTATTAGCCCCCCATTTATTTTTTTCCCCAATTTCTGATTAACGGAGAGAAGATTTTTTCAACACATTTATAAACATAATAGTTTTAATAACTTATCTCTAATAACTGATTTATTTTATATTTGACATGATGACAGTAAATAATATTTGACTAGATATTTTTCAAGACACTTCTATACAGCTTAAAGTGACATTTAAAGGCTTAACTAGGTTAATTAGGTTAACTAGGCAGGTTATTGTATAATGATGGTTTGTTCTGTAGACTATGGAAAAAATAAATAGCTTAAAGGGGTTAATTATTTTGACATTAAAATGGGTTTTAAAAATTAAAAACTGCTTTTATTCTAGCCAAAATAAAACAAATAAGACTTTCTCTAGAAGAAAAAAAATGTTATCAGACATACTGTGAAAATTTCCTTGTTCTGTTAAACATCATTAGGGAAATATTTAAAAAAGAAAAAAAATTCAAAGGGGGTTCAATAATTCTGATTGCAACTGTATGTGCAGTTTATGTTGTAGGATTAAATGTATCAGTAAGTTATATTTAACACAGACAATATGCGATATGCGCAGTCGCTTATATTTTGAATGTTTTTGTAATCAAAGTACACGTTAATCCACATTACAATCTGTAGTGGCAGTTGATTTGAGTTGTGAAATGTGTTTTGAGCTTTGAAATTTAAGTGAAAGACTCATTACTTTGTAGATTCTTTTAGTATCTGAAATTTGGCATCTAAAAAAGCCTAGACCATTTTAGCTCATGAATTGAAAACCCTTTTAGAAAATGTGAAAGGAACCAGCATCATTTTTTTTTGGTTTTGACATCACAATGCAGAACTCTATTCCAATTAGCTGGATTTAGGAATCTTTATAGTAAATTTGTGGCATGTAAAAAAAAACATAATTTCCTTGACCAATGCAGTGTGTTAGAACTGTTATGCTGACCAATAGAAGAAGTGAAGAATACTTTGGAATATACAGAAATTAGACAAAAAAACTATCATTTTATTCCATTTACTCTACCTGGCAAAAGTCTTGTCACCTATCCAAGTTTTAGGAACAACAAATAATAAGACTTCTAGTTGATCATTTGGTATCAGAAGTGGCTTATATGAAAGCCAAAGGCCTCTAGATTACGCTTATTTTACCAAAACAAAACATGATCATGCCTTGATTTTTTATGATTTAATTAGGACAGTAAGGTCTGACTTTGCTTACACAAAAGTCTTGTCACTTAACAGAAATAATGTACAGCATAGAATATAAAGTCATGGTGCAGTGGAAAAATAATTTATATTGTAAAAGAATTTATATTATAACTCCCATGAGCTTGGAGGACTGCATCCATACATCTCTGCAGTAACTCAAATATTTTATTTATAAAGTCATCTGGAATGACAAAGAAAGCGTTCTTGTAGGACTCCCAGAGTTCATCAAGATTCTTTAGATTCTTCTTCAATGCCTCCTCCTTCATCTTACCCCAGACATACTCAATAATGTTCATGTCTGGTGACTGGGCTGGTCAATCCTAAAGGACCTTGACCTTCTTTGCTTTCAGGAACTTTGATGTGGAGGCTGAAGTATGAGGAGCACTATCCTGCTGAAGAATTTGTCCTCTCCTGTGGTTTGTAATGTAATGGGCAGCACAAAAAAAAACTGTACCTCAGGCTGTTGATGTTGCCATCCTCTCTGCAGATCTTTCGCATGCCCCATATTGAATGTAACCCCAAATCATGATTTTTCCTTCACCAAATTTGACTTGATTTTTGTGAGAATCTTGGGTCCATGCAGGTTCCAATAGGTCTTCTGCAGTATTTGTGATGATTGTGATGCAGTTCAACAGATGATTCATCCGAAAAATCTACTTTCTGCCACTTTTTCAAATGAGCAACTAGAAGTCAAGTTATTATTTGTTGCTCTAACAACTGGGATCAATGACAAGACTTTTGTCAGGTAGTGTAGTAAAACTAAAGTGGAACACACTTCCAAGTTTCTGCTTCTCGTTGTTTGTATGATCTCTTTGTTTAAATTAACATTTACATGCATTTTCTATTTTGTCATAAGTTTGAATTCATCATTGAAATATTATGCAACCAACAGTGAATAGCAATGTTTATTCATGAAATGACAATAATACTTGCCTTGAAAAAAAAACGACAATGTAGACAGTTGATACAATTTATGCTTCTTTGTGTACGTATCTGTGTGTGTACCTCTCTATGAAATATGCATGAGGATGAACTGTTAATGCATCACTCAATAAATAAGCCACCACACAAGTGCGCGTGTGTGTGTGAATGAGCTTCCAAGAGATCTGATTTAAAAGCAATTATGTCACCCACACACACCTAGTCAAGTTTCAGTCACATTGTAAAAGGATCAATAACAGATAGTCATTTGCTGTCAGTGATAATGAATAAAGAACTGCCTGAGCAGACAGGATGAGCCTAGTCCTGCTGGAAAGTTACGACTTCCTCTACTAGTATGCTATCCATCACAGCCAAAAGACAGGCTGATAAGGAGGATGTAACAGAGACTCCTGCTGTATGTTTACCAAAATCATTACCAAACTTGAAATGAAAAAGAGACAGATATAGTTCAGGCCACCATTTGTTGAATGAATGGAACACTATTTGAGAGGAGATCTTTTTTTTTTTTTTTTTTTTTGAAACAACCAGTTCAAGAAGCGAAGATGTTTAGTCAATATAGACTTATTTTTTTGATTCTGGCACATACACGAATCATTAGCATTGACTAGCGCTAGACAGCCATCCAGGACTAATTAAAGGAGTAGTTCACTTTCAGAATGATTGGTCACCACTGACTTGACTTCCATATTGTTTTTTCTACTCTGGAAGTCAACTACGGTGTTCAGATCCCAACAAAAAATCTTTTTTTGCTGTGGAAGGTGAGTAAATGATGATAGATATTATTTTTTTTTATTTTGGAAATGAAGTATTCCTTAAACTAAACAAAAGTCTCTAGTAGCAGGACTGGGCACCATTGCATGTACAGCCAATAAATTAGTTTGTTCACATGATGTATGCAAAAGCTTTATATTGTTTATACGGCAGATGTTGCGCTCTCTTTTTCTAAAAAAGTAAAGCGTCAGAGTTGACGCCATTCGCTACTATATGAAATGTTGTGCGTCTCGCATTGACAGATGAAGATCGACCTGCTTACACTGCAAACACGAGGGCAGGTACATGTTTCATATCAGATATTTTTCCATATGTGAATGAGGCATGATTGGGGCTCAAATTATAACATAATGTCATAGCTGGTTGTTTTTTAAATGATGACAAGCAAGATTCATTCTTGGACAAAGCTGGGGAGAAAATTTGAAGGAAAGTTTGTTTCATATAGTTGTATTTTTTATTTTATTTGATTATTATGTAGTTAACGCAATTGACTGTGCATATGGCCAATGTAATACTAAAACATGAAAATACCACAGTACTGTAATTTATATTTCTTTTATTATATTTATCAATATTACATTTATAATATAGTATATTTACATATTATTTAACATTATTATTTACATTTGATTTTACAAATAAAGCTGCTGTACCATGCTCAATAGTTATTGTTCTTATGACCATCACATCTTAAAGAATTTTCTCATAAGTGTATCATTCATTCATTCATTCATTTTCTTCTCGGCTTAGTCCCTTTATTAATCAGAGGTCGCCACAGTGGAATGAACCGCCAACTTATCCAGCATGTTTTACGCAGCGGATGCCCTTCCAGCCGCAACCCAACACTGGGAAACACCCATACACTCTTGCATTCACACACATACACTATGGCCAATTTAACTTAGTCAATTCACCTACAGCGCATGTCTTTGGACTATGGGGGAAACCAGAGCACCTGGAGAAAACCCACACGAACATGGGGAGAACATGCAAACTCCAAACAGAAATGCCAACTGGCCCAGACAGGGCTTGAACCAGTAACCTTCTTGCTGTGGGGCGATCATGCTACCAATTACGTCACCGTGACACCTAAGTGTATCATATATCACTGAAAATGGGAAAATCCCAGCTTTGATTTGGTTAATAGCACATACTATGGTATGATAATTATGGTTCAGATGTATTGCAGTTTTAAATATAAACTTTTCTTTATATTGGGTTTTCTCAAATAGATGACTTTCTAATCCTGAAATGAAGCAAAACTTTGGCATGGCCTAAATCAACAGTCAATATTAAAGATATCAACGTTACATTTTCACAGAATACTATTTACATTGTGTAGAATGATTTTATGTCAAAAACATTGAATCACAAAAACATCTTTTCACTGAGTGGGTCACATAAATATATTAACCCTGTTAAACCCTGGTAGTTTTAGCTTGTTGGTTTACATAGTTTTTTCGCGTGTGCTGGTCCAAAACTGCCAAAAAAAAAAATATATATGTGTGTGTGTGTGTGTGT
>CAIGQZ010032649.1:4716718-4761231 GCA_903798205.1 Danio tinwini | reverse complement strand
TATATATATATATATATATATATATATATATGAACATTTTTAAAATATTATTTTCAAGTATTTTTTTCCAAAATGATAAGAAATCTATGAGTAACATACAGGGCTCTATTTTAATGATCTAGGCGCAGTCTAAAGCACATGGCGCAAAAGCATTAAGGATGTGTACAAATTCACTTTTGCTATTTTAAGGATGGAAAAATGCACTCTGCGCACCGGCGCATGGTCTAACAGGGTTGTGCTTATTCTCTTAATGAGTTATGGGTGTGTTTTGAGCATAACGTGCATTAAACCAATCATCTCCCATCCCCTTTAAGCCTCATCTCTTACTTCCTTTAAGAGACAGTTGCGTCTCGCTATGGCGCATTTGGTATTTACATGGCAGACTTTGTAAGTGGAAAAACTAACCGCTTCACTAGTGAGAAAACAGTTAAACAGATCATCTGCAGCGCAAGGATAAAGAATGAACCTCCTCCATTCGGCCTCTTTACTTTCTCTTTACTTTACTTTTACACTTTACTTTACTCTTTTACTTTCGTGGATAAGAAAACGGTGTTGTACACACTCCACTGAAGACATCCATTAGCCTACATATTTAATTTTGTTTGTTAAGTGCAAAGATTTGTTTCAAAACTATTTCTAAATTCAGTTCTAATTCAAATGGATTTGCAAACTGTGAAAATTATAGTTGCGCTGGTCTGAAAATAGCAGCAAATCATGCCAGTCATATCTTGCACCTTACTGCCCTGTATGACAGGGCCCACTGTCTTTTAGACCTGTGTGAACCGGAAGTTGCTAAGACCTTTATTTTAGTATGTTCATGTACTTTCAACTGAAACTGAATATTAAGTAGGGATTGCAGCTTTCATTTTGCAAATCATTTTCTTGTAGCAAACTAGAGGTATGAGTGGCATGGTAAAGAAAATTGTGGCTGAAGCCAGAAAACTGATGACAACAGAGGAACCGTTACTCCAAAAGCAAAAGTAAACAGTCAGACTTTGATTTAAGATTACCAAAACAAACATTTTTTGTTTGAATAATTTTGCACAGAATAATTGTTCACTGGAAAATAACAATGTGAGCTAGCAAAATAAGTGTTGTAAATTTAGATTTCACCCAGATTTTAATAACATTTTGTTATTAATATTAGTGTACTATAGTATACTGTACTATTAGCATTAGTATTAGTATAATATTATCTGATGAGGGGAACATTTTTAAACTCAAAAATGTTGCAGCCATTGTAATTTTATAATTATTCATATACTATACTAACATTTTCAATTAGCCAAAATATTTACAATTTAAGTTAGATATTTTCATTTTAGCTTATATTTTTTACATTTTGTTATTTGCTGTCATTATTATTTCAGCTTTATTTCAGTTTTTTTATGCTTTATTTACCAATAACACTTATATCGACAGCATTATATAGTCAATAATGCAGGCAACATATTTGTTTTTACATAAACAGTTTCTTTCTGCTTGAAATATGTATTATATTTATTTTATTTATATTTAAATTATATGACTGGCTTCATTTAGTGTACATGGCTCAGAGACAAGACATCCCATTTTACTGTCTATAAATCAAATGAAATTTACAAAAGCCAATTTATCTACATAGAAACATTAAACAATTAAACAATGTATCAATAGTAATTCAGACTCAAGAAAAACGTATTGTAACAAATGGGAAAAGTTTAGAAATTGGAAAAAGTATAGCATTTTACATTTGAAATTAGCATTCATTATGTTTTCCAGTACTGGGTTGCAGCTGGAAGGCCATCCGCAGTGTAAAACATATGCTGGATAAGTTGGTGGTTCATTCTGCTGTGGCGAACCCTGATGAATAAAGGGACTATGCAGAAGGAAAATGAATGAATGAATGAATGAACAAATGAATGAATGAATGAGCATTATAGAGTTAAAATAGGATTCTTGTTTTTAATAGTCTGAAAAGAAAATTTTATATTTAAAATATTAAAACATTTTGATATTTGTTACACTAAATGACAATCTAGTGGGTGTTTTGTGGGTGTTTAAATGTATGCAAGCTATTATTTTTATAAAAATACAATTAAACAAAATGGTAAACAAAAGAAGAATGAAAGCTGCACTATACATTTTGATACTGGAAAACTCCTTTTATCATTGGTCAATGTAAAAAAAAAAGATATATAATAATTTAATATTGCATCATGGTTGTGGATAGACTCTTATTAGCTGCAGTGTGTAAATTGCTACTTGTGTACACACACACACACACACACACCCACGCACGCACACACACACACACACACACACACACACACACACACACACAGTGACAACAATAGAGTACAAAGCATGTGAGTGTATCTCTGTACCTGAAACCCATAATCTTGTAGGCATCAGGCAGATAGCAGCGAGTGTTCTCCATTTGAGCGGGGTCCGAGTCACAGATCTTGTCATCTGTGCGCCCATAATTGGCGCTCTCGATCATAATGACATCAGTGCCCGGGCAGCGCAGTTCGATAGGATAACCCTCACACGACAGCTCTCGACGCACCACAGCCATTGGCACTGGAGCCCGACTCAAAACTGCAAACAGAGACAAAAAAAAAAATGACATGAGCAAACTGAATGTTCTTCATCTTTCATTCACTGGCTTTCTCTCTCAAACACACACATAATCCAGTTTTTGAGTGTATTGAGGGGGGAAAGCAAAACTATTCTTTTATTATACAACAGAAAGATCTCATATGTGCGTCCAAAAGTCACATCTATCTAGTTATGGTGTCCTCTGTAATAACCTTTCTTTAAAATTACACACAAACACACACAAACACACACACACACACACACACACACACCGACACTTAAATCAAAAATTACATTCTTTACAGCCACCCTTTTCCTGTTACCGTAGCAACACATTCTGTTCCCATCATGACGTATAGCCATAGACAAACGGCAACACAATAAACTGCATACAGACAGATGCAGACACACTCGCTCTTCTGAAATTAATCTGAGGGATGTGAATGACACTTGACTGTGTGCAGGAGTTAATTTCACATTCTGCTGCTGCCTATGATTAGCATACGCACTGACAGCAGAAACACCAAATCAGCATCCAATCAGGATCCAGCATTTAGCCATCACCGTCGCAATCGTTTCCATTGAGACTTAACAACACACACACACACAGACACAAGAGCCCTTCTGATTCCAGGAGAACGGAAAGGCCAAAAGAAATGACTGTGCATAAGAGTGTGGGCAGGGCTAATGTATAGAATTGAAATGGCTTATGGGCATAATGTAGGTTATTGGTTTAAATAGGATTGAGTGCAGGCAGGAAGGCTGCTGTCGAGGTGGAACTGTGTTTCAGCGCCCTTGAGACCGGTGGAAGGTGAGTGCCAGAGAAAAGAGGCAATCGATGACAGTGAGAAAAAAAGAAGAGCGGCTGAATGAACGTGTGCCTTACAGAGATACAGAGAACGTCGATGAGGGAGCGCTTGTGCTGAGCGTTGCCCTGATGTTTTGAAAACGTTCCCCCAACGGCCAATTCCCCAGTGTGCTCAAAACGCCATGCTAAAGGTCCCCTTGAGGGAGTGAGCGGAGCACACACAGGGTCGCATGTGGCGCAGCGCGCACACACATCCAGCGTCTAGACGTCTGCATCTCTTATTATTGATCTGTCAGCTCCTCTTACATCTGCACTCTATCTCACACACTTTTAACAGGTTCACACACAATTTTTATAGTTATGGATCAGCTCATAAAATGGCTCATTCACGGGAAAATCATCCGGCTGCATTTCATACTTCACCATGGTGTTTGGCCAAACGCAGCCATCTATTAAAAGGCTTTGGAGTTGTTTTTGTTTGTGTGTTTCCACTTTCTCTCCCCCATATGTGCGCCGTGTATGTGTGAATGTTTTGATCATAACGGATGTGCAGCAGTTGTGAAATTCGGTGATTGCTCATGAATCATTTATTGCTCAGAGAAGAGATGTCTCAATTAATACTTTCCAAAACTTTTAATAAGACGGGGGAAAAAAAACTTTGTGGAACTTTCAGTGAAGATTTCAGAGCTGCGCGCTTCGCTCTCATTTGCCTCGTCTTCATCTGACAGTTTGCACTTCAAGGTTGGGGGGCCAACTAATCAAATAAAAGCAGTAAGACATCTCATTTATCCATCTCTTGGAAAACAACAAAACAAGGGAATAATTGGCTTTTTTTCCTCTGAGTGTGTGTCTTACCGAGCGTGACGGGTGTGAAGAGGGTGAAGAAGAAAAGTAGGCGTGTGGACCACATGACCACCGATGACCCTGATGACCTCTGCACTGACTCGCTGAAGCTGCGTCTCAGACACGTTAAAGCCATTGAGCTCCTTTCTGACGCGCACACCTAAAGAAGAAAGGACAAACACAGCGAGCAAAGAGAATGTTAATGCTACAGCTAAAGGTCACTTTTCTTGAGCATATGTTCAAAATAACAAGAAATCACAATTGGCTCTGTTTATTTGCTCCATAATTGCATTGATATATATATATATATAAATATATATATATATTCAAAAAATGCTACCGACAACCATTTATTTCATATTAATTGTGCAGCAAATATTAAACACTTTTAATATAAAACACTTTTCAAGTTGTGAATGCTTTTATGTTGTCTTGTCTTTTTTTGTATGCTGAAAATAATTCTTAAATGAAAGAATGTTTGGTAATATTAGTTCCTTACACCAAAAAAAAAAAGATACTTTTTTTCTTTTTTAACCCGATGAACTAATTGCTTTTTTTTTTTTTAAATCATGCTGGGTCTGAATCATGTAATGAAGTCGATGACACTGAAAAACAAATCCATAATATTTAATAGAGTTTATTGATTGTTGTGCGTGTATGACCATGCAACCAGTTAATAACCTGTCAAAAGAAGAATGAACACGGCTATTTTAATTCCAACACTTTTATGTACCTTTTTAGTTGACTTTGATTTAAAAAAAAGAAAAAACTTGGGTTTTTATATGAAGGTCACACCATCAGATTAAAAGTGTGACTTTTATCATAATTGTACTATATCTCAAATCTACACTCTTGTCTGCCTTCAATTTTCAATCTTACACCATGAAATCTTTTAAATATTAAGACACATTAAGTACACAAAGTTATTAAATATGAACATATGAAAATCTAAAAGTGAAAGAAAATCAACATTGTCTATTGTTTTAAAAATTCACTGTTTTTCATAGTATTATTAAGTAAATATCACTTATAGTATGTTAACTACGCATCATTTCTGATCAAGAACATAATTTTTCCAAACAAAAATGTTAAAAGTATGTATGTATATGCTAAAATCGTCTGCCGTTTTATTTTCTGTATGTACAGTCCTGCTGCACATATTGTTTTGTCACAAATTAAGAGTACAAAAAGTGTATCAGTTTATCTTCTAAAAGTCTGCATATCTAAATGGGTCATATTTGTTTAATGTGTAACAGTAAATTCAGAAGCATGACAGCATAGGATGAAAATCTAGAGACAATACTCCTGAGAAGACACATGTGGAGCTCGGTTAATGCCTCCTACAACAGCTTAATGCATCTGTCCTCTTTCCCTCTCCCACACACACACACACATATACGCAGATAGTTATATATGGCCTGCCTGCGCTGAACATCTTTACCTTATTAAAAATAAAGCACTATACAGCCACTGTCTCATTAAACTTACATAAACACTCAACAATGCCACTCAGTCATTAGAAACACACAGTTGCACGCTCCATCTTTTTTCCTTATGCACATAAACACACACTCAGCTTAAACACTCTCTCTTTCTTTGTCTGAGTGATTGATGGCTGCTTAACTAAAGTGAGCAGGAGGGTTTCGAACAGATGTCCCACGCTATAAACATGAACATATGGACATATGCCCACAGTACCAGTAAAGAGTGTGTGTGAGTGTGTGTGTGTGATCAAATGACCATGTAATCAGGCTACCAGTTCATTTCTGGTAAAAAGAGCGCGCATCTTAGATCTTTGACTAATATCAAATATACTGCATGGAAACCTGTGTATATGGTAAAATGTCAATCTGCCGGTCAATCATATAAATAGAGTGTGTGAGCAAGTTTCTTGAAAATTATGTCCACAAAGAAATTGACATTCATTCCTAGCCCATGTTACTTGAGTCATCTAATTATTCTTTCTTAGTCCGTTTTTAGCAATCCGTCTGATTTGGCAGCCAAAACATGAAAATTCTGTTAGTATGTATCTGCTTGATATTCAAGACCTGTATGGCTTTTGTGGAAAACAAACATCTCTCCATTTTCTTTATCCAAGAGTTTTATGAACTAAAAAAAAGTCTAATCAGGCATTTCTAGAATAAGAATTATTTTGTGACCGATGAAAAAGACTCAATTGAAGAACCACTGTGCAGCCTTAAAACAATAATTAGGGTGAATTTAGGTCCATCGGGCCACTTTTCCTTGGTCATCTCAATGGCAAAAAGTAACCCAATTGACCAGAATTCACCCTAATTGACATCTTAAATTTTTTACTTTGACACTCTCTATCAAAACACTAGATTTGATCTTTTTTTTTTCTCATCAAGAAAAATATAAAATGTCATATAATTTTGTATGGTCACTTAATATTAGGCAATCTTTTAATAGTCAGAAAAAGATGTATTTGGTATTTTTATTTTGCATGTATTTCTTTTCATGTATTACACTAAACACTCAAAAAAATTTTTTGCTGCATTTTCAAACTACTTATTTAAAATGAGGTTTGTTTGGCACAACTTAATTGTTTGATGTTTAATCCACCTAAATCTGCAAAAAAATGTATTTAACTTTAATCGCTTGATGTTGGAAGGAATTGTATGGAACCCAGCATTTTTTACATTGAATGACAGTGGCGCATCATTTAATACACATTTTGACCTAATTTTTGCAGAAGTTATTTGAAACATTAATAAACGTCAGGCATGGGCCGGTATAAGACTGACGGTATGATAACCTTGGGTAAAAATATCACCGTTTCATGGTTTCACAGTATTGTGATTACTGCTCTAAAATATATTATTTTCAAATATTTGGGTTAAAAACAAAAACTTTTTTCTTAAACTTTTTTTGAACACAATATATTTAATTTGGGAAACATTTCAAATATTTTGGAACAGTAAATATGTCAGATGTTCAAATGAATCAAATGAATTTCCTTACTAATTAAAACGGCATCTTAGGATCTCATTCCTGCTGGAGATACTATTTTCCTATAAAAAAAAAATAAACAAATAAATAAAATAAAAAATCTTACACATACTTTAGGAACGGTATAGCAGAAATTTCTACCGGTTTTAAAACCTAGACTTTTCCAAACCACTGTATACCTTGATGTACCATGTAATCACTTTACCTGTATTTTTTACAGATTCTTTGTACATAAAAATCATTTTAGTAAACTTGTAAACGCACACCAAATTGATCTCCATATAATAGACCCTACTCACAAGCACTATATAGACAACAGCAGTTTAAACATAATTTAAAAAATACCTCTTTTAAGTTTTATAAAAGAAACTGTGTATAAATGATGACAGATTGAAAATGTGTATATTATGAGATGTCATTTAGCACAAACTAAATTATTATAAAGATGAAAACACTTTTTAACAAAAAAGTAAAATTGGTCAAAGATTAAGTGATAAAACAAAAATATTTATATTTTATATTAATTTTGCTGAAAATTGGTAAAACCTAGTTTTTATATCAAAGCTACGACTAAGTAACTAATTCTGATTTAATAGTGTGAAATATGCTCATGCTTTTAGTAAATTCCTCAATCGCGTCATTGTTTAGCATGATCCATTTGGCCATATGCTAATCTTAATCACTTAATGACCTAATTAGCTACTTCAGCATAACCAATGTGTGGCCACTCTAGTATGTATAATGCTGATTAACCAGTGGGCATCTGTGGGTGACCGTCAGGGGTGCTGTTATTCACTCATTAGCTTTTCACTTCCTTAAAGATCTCATGATGTGTGTGTAATCTGTAGTTGGCTACAAGTCAATTACCAATCAATGTGCAGAACATCCATGTGTGTGAATAGAAAGTGTTAGAAAGTTTAAAGCATTGCTATTTTGTTATTTGATGCAATTTGCCTGAATGACTAGCTGATTAATTGGTCTTATATCCTAAGCATGTGAATACTTGCAATAATTGTTTGTGTTAACAACAGCTGGATAGAATGGTTGGTAAATGTATGGCAAATAGTTAGGTCTTGAGACAAGCTCTTAAAAATAAGAGAGTTTTTAAATGGCATATAGAAAATACTCATGCAAAAGTAGCTTTCAAAACTCTCTCACTATTAAAACAAATAAGTCCAATACATTGTATTAACAGTTAATGGCCATACTTTATTCACTATAGTATAAATTATATTGTTTATTGTTTTTTAAAAGTGTATCGATGTTTCCACAAAAAAAATATTAAGCAGCAAAACAATTTTCAACATTGATGATAATAAAAATGTTTAAGGGCACTTATTTTACCCCTTTTCAGGATTTAAGGTAAGTCTTTTGTTTCTCTAGAATGTATCTGTAAAGTTTCAGCTCAAAACACCCATCAGATTATTTATTATAGCTTTCAGAATATTGGATTTTCTGCTCTGAACACAATGTGGCAGTTTTTGTTGCCTGTGCCTATGCTAGTTCTCTCCGCCCACCGTTTCTACGTGCCTGTCAGAGTGTGCCTCAATCTCTGCCTCTGTTTTAACTTTGCACTGTTTTTGCACAGCAACTGTGACAGGATACACGTTAATATCCACTGCTGTGTGGATATCCATTATGTTAATGTACAAAATAA
The DNA here is from genome assembly GCA_903798205.1 of Danio tinwini. Lineage (NCBI taxonomy): Eukaryota > Metazoa > Chordata > Actinopteri > Cypriniformes > Danionidae > Danio > Danio tinwini. The sequence goes on along the minus strand of CAIGQZ010032649.1, from coordinate 4,752,373 downwards.
ACTGATCTAACGTCTGATTTAACAAACCGGGATTGAAGTGTCTTCTTTTATAATTGTACAGACATGCGGCTGTGGTGATAAAGACAGTAAAATCGCTGTAATTCATTAACATGCACTGTTTTTAACTTGAGAAAATCATTCTTGATCACATTTGATGATGATTGATGATCACAGCAAGCTCAACAGATCTTTTAATCCCGGTTGCTTTGTGCAGGTCCTGTCTTGTTGATTTGATTATGCGCATTACTACGAAGACATGCTAATACACGTCTGTCAATCAATTCAGTGGGCAGGGAAACCGCACTTTTTTACCTATTACCGCACTTATCCTATTTTAACGTCAGGAAATTTAATAAAAAGAGTCTTTATATCACCCCAATATGACCAAACAGCTTCCACAAGATTTAAGATCCTTTAAAACAATAATAGATATTTTAAATAATTTTCAACTAAATGCCACAATGGCGAGCGTTTGACAGTTTTGAAAAAAGGCTCCAAATGTTTTTAGATAGTAGCGTAGGACATAAATATACATAAACCCTATTTTAACTACCTTTTCAAGTTTCTTTTGTTACTATATAAGCTAACATGAACTAACACTTGAAATATTCAACAGCATTTATTCATTTTAGTTAATGTTATTTTAACATTTAGTAATTCATTTTTAAAATTCAGAGTTGTACTTGTTGACATTAGCTAAAGAACAAATGTTTAATTTTTTTTTTTTGTATTTTTTTAACTTGAAATTCCTCTTGTCATATAATAAGTGAGTTTTATATTTGGCATTTGCTTTATCAGTCAATTAACATATCTTGAAATATTGTTCAGCTTATATTTAATATTGGACCATCTCTATAAAGCTCAGATGTATACTATTGCAAACAGATGAATTAATCAAAAACCATTGTAGATTTTTTTGACAATTAGACAATCATGATCCATCCATAGTAAGTATACTCAGTCAGAAAAAAAAATCATTCCCTCACTTTACTCTCATATTAGGACTTGTGGAGCTGCGCATCAATGGATTTGCTCTTCAGTGTTTGGACTTTCAGCAGTGAAAATTAACTGACACATTTTCAATTTACTAGAACGTCTATAATCTACATTGTAAAAGCGCTATAGAAATAAACATGAATTGAATTGAATTTAGAAAGCTGTGTTGGAAACAGTTGCATCTCTCCTACTTTATTACCTCACCATGACTGTGCATCCTAACAATAAATAGGTGGCGTTGGCGTGTGAATGTGGGCGCTCATGCAATAATGTATACATCCCTGTGACATTAGGCATTTTTCCAGCTTGATTCAATAAATGGAGTTTTCTACAGGGTCAGAGAGTTTTAAGTACTGAATGTTATAATTGCAAAAAAAAAGATTGTTATGTTGACAGACTTCCTTTTCTTGCAAATGACCTCTTTAAAACCTAGCAAATATGTTTTAAATCTAAAGTAGACTCGGGTTGTGTTTCTTTAAAAACAAATGCCACTTGGTGTGACGCGTTGTTATCTAACGTAATGCCAATCACGCAGTTTCAAGTGTGGCTGAAGTGTCTGAATACTTTTGGGAGGTGCAGTAGAGGGAACGATATTTGATAGAGACTGACAAGTGAAAGTTAGCCAATTTCCAAGTTCATTTCCTGCAGTCAACTTACTCTACGAGTACGTTTACTGTACGTGCTGATATCCAATCCCTCCCCCAACACACACGCTTGCTGTCACTCCCGCTCTCTGTCTGACAATCTATAATGCCGCATGGCAGTTTTTGACTCGATTGTGCTGTGGGATGTGGAACTTGGTAGAGTTTGGCTATAAATTATGCCACAGAGATGCTTGCATGCCTCTGTCTCGTTCTGGCAATTTCTGTCTGGCATGGCATGACCTCCCATCTACCCCTGCAGCTCCGTGTGTCCAGTAATGAGAACAGCAACCTCTCTCTCTCCTTCTCTCTCTGTAAATGAGGGTCTGCCTGAACCCTCAAATCAGGGAGTTGAACGGTAATGGCACACCATTAGAAAAACACGAGCATGTAAACCCCCACAATCTCGCTCTTCCCATTCCTCCCTGTGTCCTGTCATATCTCCATCACTCTATCTCTCCCTATCCCTTCTGTTCACATGCCTCATTGTGCATTTTGGTGGCACGAGGACAAGGGGGAAAAAACAACTGACCTCTTTTTTTTTGGTTTTGTGCTGCATGGTTGATCAACAGTGTTGGGAGGTGACTTTGGAAATGTAATAGATTACAGATTACAAATTACCCTATTTAAAATGTAATAAGCAGTGTACCTTTTCAATTACTTTATGAAAGTAACCGATTACATCTGATTACTTTTTGATGACTTTTAAGTTTCTAATGGATATTTTCAACTAAATAATTTTCAAGCATTTATACCAAGCAGGTGTGCCCTTACAGTAGCTCTGTTTACTGTTAGAATTTAAAAAATCTTTCATCACTTGAATTAAGATTATATTCATTTAATTTTAATGTACAGCCACCACAAAACCAGACCTTATGACGAAAAAAATGTTTACTGTTGTGCTGGGTGATCTTTGTGGCATTTGCAATAAAAAATACATCTAAGCTATTTTTGCAATTTTAATTTTTAAATCGAAGCAACTTAAATCAAAGTCAATCATATCTTAGTGATCAATAAAACTGTCAAGGAAACATATGAGGGATATTTGTTCAGCTCAATTATTTACTGCAAATAATATAGGTAATAAACAGAAACAAATTATATATAACAGCAAACACAAAAAAAAACAATAAAACCAGGTGTTACATAATTAAAATACCATAGTAATTTATAGTAAAGGGAAATATTTAGGCATGAGCATTATATTGTATATATATTTACAATTCTTCAGTAATAAATTACACTACATAATGTAGTATCATTAGTAACTATCGTGAACTAATAGTAATTACCATAATATACATTAGCCTTTACTACAGTAAACTATATATATATGCTGTAGACTCATCTCCCTCAGTCATCTTTCCATCAAGCTAATTTCTCATGTTAGCCTTGGTTGGCGACATCAGACCAGAGCGAGAGGTGGCAGTAACGCACCAAAAAGTTTGTTGTCGACCACAGAAAAACAAGAAGAAAAAGAAATCATCATTCTCGCCGTCATATGGCTTTATTTTCATCGGCTAGACACTGGCCTCACAGCTTCATGAATGGCGATGTCGTCACTTATTGATCCGCGATGGGTAAATGTAGCTTGTGTGGACACTACTACACTACTTGACCAAAAAAAATATATAGCTTCGCTACTGAAAAGCTATTTGATTTAGAAAGTAGTTATAGCAGAATAGCACCGCTATAATAAATGGCCTTAGCAGAAGGCATCGTGCATATCAAAAAAAAGCAAAGCAACAGATTAATATTATTCAACATATCCCAGATTTTTAAAGAACATTTTTAGATGTAACCCCATTTGTAATCTTTAACATTTTCATAACTGTAATTTTTATTTAATTGCAAATGTTTTCTCAGTAACTGTAACGAATTACAGTTACATTTATTTTGTAATTAAATTACGTAATGCTGTTACATGTAACTAGCTACAGTACTCCCCAACACTGTTGATCGACATATTTGGTAAGATAAATACCTTACATGCATTTTTAGAATACAACTAAAGAGCACATCATAAATGATACAAACACTTGTAAACAATCCTCATTGGTTCTTGAATGTCTTCATTTGTGTTTCAAATTTTTTCATGGGTTTTCTTTTACTTAGCTGGAGTAAACAACATCAGAATAAAACTTTTTGAGTGACTAACTCAGGACAACAGCACATAATTCAATCTCCAGCACACACTAATATTACAAATACATTATATCAGAACTGCTGATTCTTTTATAGGAATGCACAATATATCCGTGTCATGTCAGCTATCGGATATCATTTGTCTAAATGGGTCTAATTGCAGAAAACATATTGTTAACAAAACCAAAAGAGATTAAAACCTTGAATAGAAACAAAAAAAATAGGGAAATGCACCATTTTTACTAATAATACATTTTTACCCCCCTAATTGAGGGAACTAAGTGCATATAAACATATAATGAGGAATTCAACAATGCACAGGAGAACAAAACAACCAGTAACTATGGAAACAAACTAGTGAAAACTGCATCAGGCTCAATATAAACATGTTTCTGCCTAACGTTTTATGAAACTGCAAAAACATACTTCAACATTGAAAGTAAATTGAATGCTACAGGGCAATTCAATCATGATAGCAACTTTTGTTCCCTTCCCCACTAATGATATTTAAAGGGACGTATTATTGACAAAATAAAGACAATTTTTATGCAGTTCTTTGCACAACCACAAATAAATACCCCAAAACAACTTAATTGCATATCTGTGATTTGTAATCATGTTTGCCTGTCTATTTCCATATGAACTTTTCTTCCATAGTCAGTTTGCTAGTTAGTTTGCTTTGTACGATGTTACTTGTGATGCACAAATGCTCCGGTGAAATATGGTTCCACAAAAAAAAATAAAAGCGAAACCTTCTTGTGTATTTGTATCAAAAGCGTACAACAAAACATACCCTAGGTAAATTTATTCAGATTGGCTAAAATACACACAGCACCCTCTAGTGGATTTATCATCTGAAACGTGCAACGAAACATGCACAAAGCAACAGAGCAATGTTTTTGCAAAAATGTTGGCTGATATGTCCAATGAGCCTGGATTGGAAAACTGCTACCCAAAAAGTCTTTGTGAATATTTAAGCAAGCATACACATTTCCTTTGCTTTGTTATTTTGCCATTTTTCCACCAATGTTTTCATCTAGTGCTTTAACAAATTATTTAATAATGCACCTTAAAATAAAATTTTCTGCAAATATCAAAATGAACATGTAATATCATTCATTCATTTTCCTTCGGCTTAGTCCCTGAGGGGTAACCACAGTGGAATGAACCGTCAACTATTCCAGCATATATTTTACACAACGGATGCCCTTCCAGCCGCAAACCAGTACTAGGAAACATACTTCACACACATACACTACGGCCAATTTAGTTTATCCAAATCACCTATACCGCATGTCTTTGGACTGGGGAAAACCGGAGCACCCGGAGGAAACTTACGTGAGCAAGGAGGAGAACATGCAAACTCCACACAGAAATGCCAACTGGTCCAGTCGGGACTCGAACCAGCGAACTTCTTTATGTAAATTTCAATATAGACATACTTAAATTACGTTGGCTACATTTACCTGTATTGTTTATTGTTATAAAAAAATTGCAGTGTAGACAAAAAAAAACATTTTAGAAGTTTAATATTAGAAGCTTAAATTCATTTGTAAAAAAACAGAATTTAAATATCATTGTATGCCTATTTTGCTTTGTAATGTTGTGGAAGTTTTGGACTGGAATCAATGTGCCTGAATGCACTACAGCAACTAAACTTTAGACAACTAGCAGATGCTGTTTGGCGTGTTTGACTTTGAGAGTTCGAAGGAGAATTTGAATAGATTGTGCTGTTCAAATCCCCATGACTTCACAGAATTTGTAGTTCATGCAAGAGAATTCAAGTTGGCCTGCACTCTCGAGAATCTTGATACTGTATTTTCAACCATAGAGACTTTTTGGCATCCCACCATTACCAATAAAATTGCATCACAGATGCACTGAATGGGCCAATCATATTTCAGCTGGCCCCACCCTTTGTCTGCCTAATTGCTTTTTCTCTCAATCACTAAAAACTTTAAAAGAGTTTTTGACTTCTAATGATGGTGGGGGTTACTTTTGGCTCTGATAGAGGGCATGTATATGAGACTTCTGTATTCTGAGCCTCAAAGAGTCATAAATCTTTATTCATTTCCCCCATGTTTCAATAATTCAGAATTCAGCATGCTGAAATCACTATTAATCTCAAAGGAACAAACACACACACATTGAAAGCACTGAACTGAGTTCCTATAGCCTTTGCTCATAATAGATTCTGTGTCTGTCTCTGGCTCACTCTTCATACTGCCAATACGACTGAGTCTCTCTGATTTATCTTTTATTATGTCCCACAATCTACTTCTAAAGCACTGCGCACGCTCTCTCTTTTTTACATGCACAAAAAGCTACATTCATGTACAAACAGATTCTTGCCGTTTCTGATACACACATATGCACAAACTGAAAATAATAAATTCAGTGATAAAAGACTGGTGACAACATTTGCAGCCAAAAAAATCATATACTATACATGAATGTATGAATATGGCACAGTGAAGAAGGTAATCTACGGAACATGTCTTTAGGTTTGTCTTAAAACTATAATTAAAATACTGCAACATGACATTCAATTTTAAGGTAATTTATTGAGATGAGAACAGCATTTGCTATAAATGTGAATGACAATGAGGGACAAAAGTCCAATCGTTCCTGATTGTAATTGTAATCGTAAGTAGATGATTTCATTTTTAGATTATTTCTCCATCTGCTATATGTCTTAAAAACATTCTCTGTCAGATGTTGGAATGATGTTGTTTAGTATACTTTTATGTGGCATTATGGCTGCTTTTTTATTTGTTCTGTTTTCATTACACAGCCTAGGCGCTGTTTAGAATTAAGCAAATCCTTCATCTAGATATTTATTGCGGTGATTAAAATATTTTTGGCTTATTATATATTTGTCAGCTATTTGTTTTCAGCTTAACTGATGCAGTGTGTAGTTTTTTATTTCTTAAACAACCACGTCAGAATACATACTGTATGGCTTGTTCTTTTTCCAGGATGACAATGCAAAGACTCATTGGGCTTATGTTGTGAAAAAAAAGGCTTCATTATAACTAATGAACTGACCAACAGTTGGCCTGAACCACATTGATAAACTCTAAGATGTGCAGGGGTAGATTTATCTAGTGTTATTTCTGCTTAAGGTCAGATAGTGAACAACTTTAGGATCATCTTTAGTTTGTTTTTTTAATGGCATTAATTCGACATCCATAGGCAATATCACAAAGCTTAATTCCATCAGTTGAATTGATATTTAGCTGAGATCTTATTTTGTTAACAAGAACACCTTCTCCATTTAACCCCAAAGAGAACCACTTTCTAATCCAGCACATCTTTAGACTTTCAGACTGGGGTTCAGGTCAACAGATGGTCAGTTCTAGGGTCGGGCGATGTCGACCAATTTGGCATCGTATGATGTCTAATGTGAAACATCATGATAAACGATGGCATCAACATCGTAGGTGCGGTGAATTAATTATTTATGAATATTTAATTAATTCATAACAAATTAATTATTTGTAGCCTACCGTTTCAACTACCTGACTCGCATGATCTTTGTTTTACCCAAAACCAAATCATAAATAAATTAAGATAACTTACACACAAATTACCCTGTCAATCCCTTTTTCCGCCGGACTCTGGCATGAATAGGCAGAGTGATCGGTGTCGTTATAATGGCGTTGACAAACCTGATTGGTAAAAAAGGTGCACAACCAACAGCAACCAACCAACAGTATCTGAGGGTTTGGCTAAAATTACTAAGTACAAGCGTGAAAGCGAAAGATTGAAGCAGTGTACTGACGCTGTGACACGGTACATGATAGATTCAAAAGACAGAACGGTCATTAGATAGAGACAAGATTAATTAAATATCACTGTTAACAACTACAGTGAGACGCGATCCAGCGGTACATCCTTGATAAACTGTCCGACGTGCACTGATCTCTGGGGTTTTGTGCTCAAAGCACCCGTTGACTGCCTGGAGCTCAGATGTGCGCATACGCTGCAGTGAAGTGCATGCCAGAGTGTGTGTGTGGTCATGTGATGTGCGTTTTCAGCCGTATAGTGTGGACTGAGATCTATTCAGAAATGCTACTGTAGTCGGCGCTAGCAGTGTAGTGGTTAGTGTGTCGACACATGCACTCTGGTATGACCAGAGTTCAATTCCCTCCGAGTTCGATGCTTTCCTCTCAATTCTCTACTGTCCTGTCAAATAAAGGTGAAAACCCCGAAAAAATAATTCTAAGAAAAAAAATAAAGAAATGCTACTGTAGATGAAACGCCAGTGTGGACGTGAATCATTTTCATTCTAAAATGCCATTTCAAAACTAAGACGTATTAATGTAAATGGGGCCAAGTATGTATTTTTCGCGAGCTGGTTGCTACTGCGACGGGGACAAGGCGGAGGATTGCGATGCTGGCTCAGCATTGTGACATCTATCCGTCATCGGCGATGGACAATGACATTGTCTATAGACCCAACACTAGTCAGTTCACGTATGAAAATAAAGCCTTCTTTATTGGAAAGTGATTGCGGGATACAATATGACTTCTAACATGGTTAAGGAATAAAAGGTTACACACTGCATCAGTTAGGATTGAAAGAAAAGCTGCCAAATAACAAGCCAGAAATATTTTAATAACTGCAAGAAAGATCGAATCATAAACTTTAATCGACATCCAAACAGCGACTTTGCTTTTGGCTGGGCAGTGCTGCAATTTTCATTTGGTGAGCTTCAGTTTTTAATAATTGTTTAATGTCAGTGGGTTTGTTTTTCTTTTTGACAAGATCACAATGTATGTATAAACAAATGCACATTTGTACAAAATCTAACAGTTTGACCCTCGTCACAGACCCAGATTTTCTATCTATCAAAAATAGTATTTAAAATATCAATTAGAAACTGCAATATTATTTAAAAAAAAGGAGTTAATCATAAACTATTTTGTTTCCTGTTAAATCTGCATCGGTCAGAAAACTAACTGCAACTGTAGTCACATTACATCCAACACTTTGATGAGGTTTTTATTGCAGTACTAGGCTGGCTAGAAGACAACAATGACAGTAGATTGAATAAAGGACATGAACTGTGTGAAGAAAAAGAAATCACTTCTGAAAACAATATTTTTGCTGTGTCATTTCTCATTAAATTGGCGTTTCATCAAATTATGCAAAATCAATTTTTAATTGTGCATTTCAATAAAATTCTGGGCAAGAAATTATCTGTGTCATTTAAAACATTTCAAATGTAATTCCCACCACGGAATGTTATTAAACATAATACATTTGATGAATGTTGATCATTCGGACAAACAAAAGGCAGAGAACGTGACAAATGTTCAGTTTCTTCTTTTCTATCAGATACCAAACAGCTCTTATTTCTGTACTCACTGTAAAAGAGCTTTGTTCTGATGTGCTGTCTGCTGGGCACTTCAGTAGGCAGAGTGGGGCACTGGCACAGTCCTGTCACCCTACATTCATCTACAGTCAGCTACAGGCTAAACACTACTTCAGCCACTGGCTAACATGCTACAACTGAATGTTTCCAGTGGGTGTACAGAGATGCAGGGGTTTATAGATAGTATTGTGAATAAACTCTAAAGAAATAGCATAGCTTGAGGTTTTGAAAGGCTGTAGTCGATTTCTCAAGGCTAATGTGGATTAAAGCTATGGTTTGTAGTCTAACTTTCTAACACAGCCAAAGGTTAAGGTGGTCTAGACTGCTTTGTGCCATAATAAAAGCCTCTTTCTGAAAGCAATCTCTAACTGCTCGTGTACATCAATGAGGCATTCAGTGGGCCTTATTCCACACAAGCAAAGTGAATTGGTAAATTTGTAAAAAAGCAAATGATTTTTGAATACCCAATTTACAGACACATTCGCTTTACTTTGGCTTTATGAATAGGCCCAATGTTTTCACCGTCACTTGAAAGATGTCATTTTAAGAAAAATGCATCTGCGATGTTCCTTGATGTTAAAACGATGATTTTCTTTTATTTATAATTCATGCAGTTTCACTCTTAAAGGTTTGCTTTTGCACAAATATTATGCTCAAAGTAGAGCACAATGTTTTGCAATCGAGCAATCATGCCGTACCACTTATTCAAGTAACATTATATTACTATAATTGTGTGACACCACCTCTGATTGACCTGAAATTATCTAAATGATCATTTCAGCCGGTCACATTTTCTGCCAACATGTGATCTAATTATGCAATACTAAAGTGCTCAATATGCGCAGCCTGATTCAGCATGATGGAGCTGATAATTAAGGCCATTTCATTAAATATTTAAGATGAATATTCGCTATTGTGGATTCGGGTAAAGTGGTGAAATATTTACGTGTTTTCTCCTTCATATTTTATGCTGTGTCTAAATTCACACAGTGTGACAGAGATAGAGGGACAGAATGAGAGATGAAGAGAGAAAGATTTTTTTGTACAAAATACCATATTTTATTGATGATACATTCTTATAATACATAACATTAATTTTTAAAAAATTATAATTTTGTCGCATTCAAAAGAATTTGTTGTGTTGTGTTTTGGTTTTGATGGTGAACTGCTGTTTTCATAGAGAGAGAAAAGCTGGGTAGGAAATCTGAAAATGCTGTCTATGTAGGCAGTACACAATGGTAGGAAGGCAACCATGTATGTCTGAATCCAGTGTTTGTGTAACATTCTGTCTACTCCATCTGGTCATTTCTGAGCAGAACAGTGTCAGAAAGCGTTTACTCTTCCCTATATAGTGCGCCATGTGGCATGCTAGCTATTATCTTACTCTGAAAAGTTCATTCTCTACATATTTCACTCTGCTTTGCCCATAATACATTCTGATTTGCAGCTGATAATTTACCGTTTGGTGATGCATTCATGTAAGACTAATCCCTTAAGGTTATAAAGTGCAATTAGGGATGCTCAAAATAACCGAGTAACCATAAACCAAAAGGGTGCATTTTTAACTGATTAATGTATCAGTTAAATGATTAAAAAATATAATTTAGTATATTTTTAAAGTTTGGCTGCATAAAAGGCCGGTCACAGTGAACGTGCTTTTTGCGTTAAGAGGGGCATCTTTTGAATGGTTTATTAACGGCTGTGTGTTTCGCGCGCTGCTTATGCACCCTGCGCATCTCGCATTTTTGTTGTTGCATGCTGTGTGCTCTCAGTTAAAAAAAGGCAACTCTGAGCAGAAAAAGCGAGTTATGTTAGTCGTGTCTTTTTCATTCTTCAATCAATTGAAAGCAGAGGCAGGGTTTTGCATTGTCAAGACGACTACAGAGAACTTTTAAAGATGGAGGAAAGACTAGTGGTCGCTGTTTTAAGTTATCCGGAGCTTACGAATCTTGAACCTCACAATAATATTAAATATACAATTATAATAACATCAACATCAACACTCATACACAATTCGCTGCGGATTCAGTCATTCTTAGTGACAAAAAAAAAGTAGTCAACAAAAAAGGCAGTGTGGTGCACCAGTGTGGTTTTTGGAATGTAAAAGCGTGGTCGGTCTGATCGAACCCTAAATGTGTAACAAATATTTGTTAACTCGCTGATGGCCTCTGTCCTGGATCTGTGTCATAAACTCAGCAAATAGGCTGAATTTCGTTTCACAGCTTATAAAACATGTATGCAAATAAATGAGTTATCATATGTAAACAACAAAATTGTTGCTATAGTAATGCTATAGTAGCCTATACTTTACAAAAAGTGAACATGTGAGCAGTCATTGTCTTTCATCACGCAAAGAGTGTGAACATGAACAGCGAGTAAGAGGAAATGAAAGCACAGGAGCTCTAAGGTAAAATCAGATGCTCAAGACATAATCTTTAATGACTTATATTATAAATGTTGATCGAGGCTTGTGATATAAGAATTACAGTGAAGCATTAATTAAATGCATATTTTTGGAGCGATTAATTTGAGGTAGCCTGCTATTTTTATTTGACCAAAGAAGAAAAAACATACGATTGGACAAACAGCATATGCCGGTAAATTTGTCTAAATTTGTCATTTAAGTGAAAAATATCTAGAGCAAGCCTATTTTTTATTTTATTTTTTCTGTTTTTCTATGCTGCTGAAAAACATTGCAGGTGCGTGAAGATGCTCTGTTGTTATGTTCTGTTGTATGCTGTTGTTCTTTTTTTTTATTTATGTTAAAATAAATAAATATTTTAAAATGCAATATCTAATATGTCACACTAAATAGACACATGTTTTTTTTATTATTAAATAATAATTTAATATTAATCTGACCAGTTGATAGTTAATATTCGGTTAACGAGCGGCGATTGTCGGTTGGCAAAATTAACCGAAATAGCATCCCTAAATCCAATTCATCAATAGATGAAGACACTGCATGCATTGTAGTAGGTAAACCTTCCCATGGCTAAAACTCTACAGATATCTCTATCTATATCTCTCTATGTGCAGAGTGCAGAAATACACAGCATAGATGAAAGTTTCAAGATACTATAAAAAAGACAATAAAATAAGTTAAGTTTAATTATTTAAAAATGCAATATAAAAAGACCAATTATGCCCCTTTTTACCAGATGTATAATAAGCCTTTGATGTCCCTAGAATGTGTATGTGAAGTTTCAGCCTGAAATACCACACACATAATGCTTTATAACTATTTTAAACTGCCCCTTATAGGCTTTGATCCTAATTGTGACATTTTGGTGACTGTCACTTAAAATTAAAATGAGATTGTGCTCCCAGCCCTCTTTCAAAGGAGGATAACGCTACAAATGCCTTTGTCAGCATAGTGGCCGATTCAAAAAACAAGACTAACATCCTATGCTAATGAGGGAGTGATTGTCACTAATGGGCGGGGCTTTCCCCCTCTAATGACATGTACAAAGTGATCCAATCAAAGTGTTTATTTCATTTCATTTTCTTTTAGGCTTAGTCCCTTAGTCCCTTCCAGCTGCAACCCATCACTGTGAAATACCCACACACTCTCATTCACACTATAGACAATTAAGCTTACCCAGTTCACCCATAGTGCATGTGTTTGGACTTGTGGGGGAAACTGGAGCACCCGGAGGAAACTTACGCCAACATGGGAAGAACATGAAAACTTCACACAGAAATGCCAACTGACCCAGCCGAGGCTCGAACCAGTGACCTTCTTGCTATGAGGTGAAAGTGTTTATGAAGATGTTTTTATGAAGTGTAATTATAAAAAAAAATGAAATGAATATATTTTTACCATTAGGAGGTGGTTATATTCACAGACTGTTGCCACACAACTGTGTTTAATCCCTTTATAAATCAGGTTTTTGCATAATATGTCCCCTTTAAACTTGACAGACAGATTTATCATATCATCTTTCTATGCATGATGCCACAAAAATAAAATGGTGAATTTATAGTACAGTTGCAAAGTGAAGAGATGATATGATATGCCATAATACTGTGAGTGTGTGTGGTTTTGGTGGTTGGTGGAAAAAGCTGGAAATAATAAAATACTGTATTTGAAGAAGTGGATAAAAGGAGTAAATAGAATGTGTAAATCCTTTTTTTGACTTGCTTTTCTACTTCTAACAAGAAATATGCTTCTAGCAATCAACACTAAATATTTGCTTGGTTTTCGCTGAAGCTCGCTTGAATTTATTGTAGATCATTAGACATGAAGTTGGGATGGCTTTGATGTCCGTCTGAAACCCTAGGAGGTGCCTTCATACACCAATATTGCCTGTGATGTCACTGACAGACAAGCCTGCAAGTCAGCTGCCTCAAGCCCAAAATATACTTCAGTTTTCATTTATATGTACACACACAACTTTCAAATCATAGAGCGTCGTATGTTTTCTGACTGAGTGTAAATAAAAGTTTGGAGATATTTTAAGCATGTTTTATTAACCTTGTGTACACAATAAAAATTTTTTGAAATTGATCATTATTAATACTGGAACAAGCTCAAAAACTAATTCAGCTGTGTATGCATGTGTTTTAAATATGGCAGAGTGTTTTAGTAAAGTTTCTCTCAACTGCATATAAATAACCAACCGACTAAATTAGGGCTCCCCACTATATCTCAAATTTATTGTATTGCAATAATAGTATATGCAGTAGACGTGTGTAATAAATTACATTTATTTTTATGCAGTGGATGTTCATCTAAATTTGACCAATCAGACGAGGACTTGCAATCTTTATGCCCAACTCCCCACTCTTCTGCTATTGGCTAGAGCAACCCAAAGGAGAACCCAGAGCTGAAAATAAATTCTATTGGCGGGAGTTGAGACAAAAAAAAAAGCTAAATGGCAACAGCCTATCAGAGTCAGAATACCTGCTGCGGTTTTCACTCATAGTTTTTAAAATCTAAATATTTGCACCCTGACACAGTTTTTTGTCTGAATTAGAATTAATTTGATCTGAAAAATATAGTTTACCTGTTTATTTTAATACCATTACACAATACATGATTTAAAAACAGCTAGAATAAAAATAGCATTTTTCTAGAAAACATTTTATTTCGTAAGAAATAACGTTATCACAACACTCAACAACATCGCATATTTTTCCAGTACTCTGCAGACTAGACTAGATTATTAGTTACTCAAAGCAAATGTCTTTTACTTTTTAAATCTAAAGACAAAAATGCAAGTCAGTTTGCTGTTTTTGTAGCTTTTTTATTGCTTCTTGACTAAAAGAAACAACTATATGTACTGTAATGCTGCAGCTTCGCTCCTGATGCTTTCTTAACAGCTGCTCTCTCACTACTGACATTTTTGTCTTTGTTCTTTAGAGGAAAGCGTGCAGCACATATTTTTCTAAACACCCGGCTCAACAGTTCCGACATAGTTGGATATTTCCAAACAGTGTACCTTTGCTTGTGTATATTAGACTTTTTTAGAGTCATTGAGTAAAGAATGAAAAAAGCTAGAGTATATCATGCTCTGTACACATGACTGTGTTTTGTGTAAAACATTTCTACACAACTAGTTTTGCTTTGTTTGCACTTTAACATTGCCGTTAACATTGACTAATTTTTTCACCCTTTACAGTTAAAGCTGATTTTAAGTCTTAAGTTTCAGCCCAAGACGATCCAGAAAAATTAAAATCCATCCATTGAACGGAGAAAGAAAAAAAGGAAAACACTTGTTCAGAAGCATAAATATAACACTGCTGTGCTCTTTCTCCAAGTGGGGCTGTGCAGTGTCAAAAGTTGGGCAGCATCCGTGCGCCACTCACCCTCACACTTGCACGGCTCAAAGAGCGTTAGAGCAAAAGCAGCATCCGTGTGATGAAATATTCAATGCTGCCGCTGTTTGAGTGTGCAGACAGAGCCCAATGCTACACTAAATTATGCATCCCACACATACACAATCACCAGCATAGCACTTAACAAAGACGTACTTTAAATATGAATCAAAATCTGCAAGAGTTACTATGTATAGCAGGGTGTGGCTGAACATATGGAGCACATAGCAGACTATAAAACAGACCATTATGCTGTTATAGTTTTCGTTATCAACTGAGCTTTATTTGTTTTACACACTCCCTCTGTTCGTCTCTAATCAGGTTGTTTTTCTGTTGGTGAGCAGTTATTGTTAATAGTGTGTTGCTCCCTCCTGGAATTAAACAAGTCCAAATGCAGCGCTACCCAAGAGCCCTGCTACTAACAGCAAATACTCTCATAGTCCCTCAGCAGGGTCTGTGTGTGCATGTGTGTGTGTGTGTTTATGTGTGAACTTGACTTTATGTACTCCATGTCAGAATGGACGTTTGTATTGGAGAGCTCAACTCCCTTATCAACAGCTGAAAACCTCAAAGAGTTGAAAAAGCTAAAAATTAAGCAAATTATCCAAGTATGACAGATGCGAGTGGACCTTTAAGATGATTATACAATTAAACACTGCGATGCAGCCATGAGAAAATGCATTTGCCCTCACACACACACAAACACTCTGTAGTCTGTCTACACTTTTTGTGTCTCAAAGGAATGGCAGTCGCCCGGCCTCATTGTTTTGGCGGTGTGTGTGTGTGTGTATTGTTTTGGGCACAAAGGCTTCTGCACCCCTGGCAGAGACGACTAATGGAACACAATAGGACTACTTTAGCATTTAGCTCAGTGGCCTGTGAAGATAGAGGTCCTGACAGCATGTGTGAGTGTGTATGTGTATGGATGGGGAAGTTGGAAACACCTGCCACTCGTTTAATAGTGAAAGATGCATCCTGCCTTTCAAATGCCGTTATCTCACTCTGAAACACACATTTACTCAGTTCCACTGGTCTGACAGCACAGCAAACAGAAAGTTATGTAACTCGAATGTCAAATGATGAAGGCATCATGTACCATACACTGTGTAAAATGATTATTAACTCACAGGAGCCATTTCTAGATGATTTAACCAATCCCAAATACATAAAGTGACCCTAAATCTATTCAGGTTGATATAATTATTAAATAATATGGATATTACACTATACTGTGGATTTTGAGAAAAAAGTTGTAGCTATATAACACATTTTTTTAGGTTACAGGGCAAAAACTTTATATAAATTATTTGCCTTATACAGTTATCCCATCAAATTCATTCATTCATTCATTTTCCTTCAGTTTAGTCCCTTTATTCATTAGGGGTCGCCACAGCAGAATGAACGGTCAACTTATCTAGCATATGCTTTATGCAGTGGATGCCCTTACAGCCGCAACCCAGTACTGGGAAACACCCATACACTCTCACATTCACCCTCATACACACTGGACAATTTAACTTGTTCAATTCACCTATACCGCATGTCTTTGGACTGTGGAGGAAACCGGAGCACCAAGAGGAAATCCACATGAACACAGGAAGAACTTGCACTCAGAACTCCACACAGAACTGCCCAATGACCCAGCTGGGACTCGAACCATCGATTTTTTTTTTTTTTGCTGTGAGGCGACAGTGCTAACCACTGAGCCACCATGCCGCCCCTATCCCATCAAATTTTTTTAAAAAATGTTTTGTTTAAAATAAACTAAAACCTTTAGGAATTTTGAATAAATTAAACACCCCAACAAATAGATCTTGCCATTTAAATATTTAATCTTTGAGTTTTTAAACAAAGTTTGTACTGTTATGCTGTTGGAAAACTCTCCAATGCAAGTTTAATGTGTGGCGACAACCAGAAGTAAACCGCTCGTACGTTTCCCCAAAGAATGTAAACACTGTGGCTCTGAGAGCTTTTCAAAACACTGCTCTGTTTGAGTGCTTCAACATCGCTTACTGGCACAAACAATAGCGTAGCCATGAGGCTGACAAGTTGTCTAAAAAACGGCTAGCCTTTTAGTCAATTCAAATCGTTTTTGGCCTATTTGATAGTTTCGTGTCAGTGTGCTAATGCTAACATGCTCACTCAAAAGGTTGTGTGTTTATATTCAATAAAAGCACCACATGTACACACTCAAATGACATTTGTTCTTATGTTAAGCATTGCAACAGACCATTATAACTAAGTTTGGCGTTTTAAATGTGATGATTTATTAGCTAGGGCTGTAAGAAATAACCTGCCAATTTGTAGCCTCTAAGATAGCCACTTGATAAGATAAACTTACACACTAGCCTAGTCACTAACATTACAATCATATAGCAGTGAGGAATTTACACCAAAATAAAGACAGTTAAATTTAGGCAAATCATAGAGAATTTAGTTTCCACAAACAATGCTTTGTTCAGAAAGCAATTCAATGATTTTAAAATCAAATAAAATAATTTATATATTTAAATGTAAGCTGTGATTTGAAAATCTGTCTATTTATAATTTCCTGAGTTAAGTTAGCATTGGCTACTGAGTGAGAAAGGTATTTTCAAACCATTGTTGCAAGCATAAAAGAATTTATAAAAAGCACATATATTAAATGCACAAGAAATTTCAATGTTATTTTATGGCAATTTGTAACTTTTCGATGAAGTGACTTATTTGTATGTCCTTACTTATACAAATTAGTATGATTTGCTCATGCCCCAAGGACAGTTTGGTTTAGGGGTGGAATTTTGTGAAATCACCATCACTAACACACAGGCCATTTTTCAATACCACCTACTTTTAAAAATACTTTTAAAACAAACATAATATGGTCAATTACGATTTTGCTGATTTGTTTACATTATCTTTTAAAAGTGACTCGTATCCGATTGTCTTGTATCCGATTACACAGCACACGGCAAAAGCGCAATGACCAGGAAAAAAAAAGCGCTGACTGACAGCTGATAATAAAAGAGCGATCTTTTCTCCATTTCTGCTTTTAATGTGTTTGCAGGGTTTAATTTTTTTATTATTTATTTTGACAAATTGTTTTACTTTAGTTTATGACAGAAACATTCTCGATTTGCCATCTTCTTTTAATCTAGGCATTTTTAAACCAGTAGGCATCTTAATGTAATGTCCATGGTGTGATTTAAGCACATGACGTATGCCACAGTTTAATATTAGTTTATTTTGGTTACATGACAGATGTTAACATGCTTAAATACTTGTGCTATATGACAATATAAAAGCGTTTTTAATCCTTGTGTATGAGATTTAAGGTTTCGGACTCTACTGAAGTCTGTTCTGAAATGAAAGCATCAGAGTTTATGTCATTCGCTACGATTTTTAACCACATGCGACTGAAAATCTGGTGAAAATCCGATCTACTTGCTTACGCTGTAGACACATGGGCACAGATCCGATTCATATTGGATAAATTTTTCACATATGAACAAGGCCTGAATCTGATTTGATTAAATCGGAATCCATGTGATTTTTTCCTGCTTACACGTACATGGGCCATATCCGATCTGTGCCACATGACAGATAAAAATCGAAATTTAGTTGAAGCATGCAGTGTAAATGCAGCTATAAATGAGAGTTCAAATGCAGCCACTGATACAGCATTAGAAATACATTAGAACATCTGAAATATTTTCCATCAGCCAAACCTATTTCTGTAATTATTAGATTTTATACAAATTAAGAGCCAGCAGTAGATTCCAGACGATCATGACAAATCTGTTCTCAACTGTACATGGGTGACAAATGGCCACGTTCGACCCTTACACCTCCAAGTCACTTAATTTAATCCTAAATGAACCCATAATTGAAGTCTAAACAACGACACTCTTACCTAAAAACGTAAAATCAGTGAAACAGATACAGCAGTATTTGTACGTTTCTAGGAGGTTCACTCCTGTGCCATGACACTTGCTGTGAGGAAGGCTGCAGGCAAAGTGATACAACAGTCCCCTGGTGATTCTGGTAGAATATTGCATGGTTAGAAAAACCTTCCAGCCAATCAGATTTGAGAATCTGAAAAAAAACTGTTGTATAGGCATATATACAGTACACACATAACGTCATCATATGGTAATCGGTGTTATTTTTTACAAAAATTATATAAATATGAAGCACAGATATCTAATGACACTAAATTTAGTTTGCTGACGTTGCAAGGTGGTCAAAATGAAAGCCTTTTGTCCTGTTAACCAAGGAAAAGAGAGTAGTCAATACTGCGTAGGGCCCCTGTGAATCAGAACGCAGCTCATGTCATAGTTAAAAATAGTCTGACATTCAGACTTGCGCATTCTGCTCCATTTTGTAGTCCATCCGATGGTTTTTAAATGCAGGAATGCATCTTATATAAACGCCTCCTAAGAAACACATCTGATCTGGGTCAGGTGAAACTGAAACCAGCCTAATTATTCAGGGCTTCCTTAAGTCGACGTGTCGTTCATGCAAGAGACTAGTCGATGGTGAAAATATGTAGTTTTAGCAGAGCGCTAATTGCAAAGCCGTTCCCCCTTGAGCGGTCCGGTGTGAAGTGTCTTGCTCAAGGGCGCTGCACTAATAGAGCAGGTCTGCGATCTCTCCAACTCTTCTTTCCAGAGTTACTAACTTACAGGGTTGAACCTTCTCTCTTTTGTTACCAGCTCTGATGTTTAACTACTATCCAACCACCACCCCACAGGGAGGAAAGGCAAAAACATGAAAGCCTGCGAATCGAGTCATTGTAAAGCACTGTGCCGAACGTGGGCGGATGCTGATTCAAGGTTTTTTTAGAGCACTACACATAACCACACAACTACCTTCCCGTTTAAAAGCGGTCACTTAGGAAGAAATCCATTTGTTGTGCGTTCAATACTTTACAGGCCTTTAGAGCCACATTTGAAAACCTGCTTATTATATACACACGTGGAGAGACATCTGAAGAGCAATTGGGCTTTACAACAATCCACAGAGCTTTTGTTTAATGGCGTCTTTCAGTGTATAATGGGTTTTAAATGCGGGCGTCTGTGCGCATGTGTTCAGAAGACAGTGATGAATAAGTCTCTCCTTCTTGAATGCCATCCTAACAAAAAATATTGTTTCAAATAAACATGTTTTCTCCCTGTTCACGGCGTAATCGTTCGTTATACATTTTTCTTTCTCTGTCACTCATTGGCTCTATTATTTATATATTTTCCTCCCTAAAGCTCAAGCTGGCAGCTGGAGAAAATGAGTATGTGTGGTTGTTCTTATATGCGTGCATCGCTGACAGTCCCATCCGTGACAGGAAGCTTGGGAAAAGGGGGTGGGAGAGACATCATGCTCCACCATTATAAGGTGAATTGCATCGCTGCCGCCCAAACATCCTTTGCTCCTAGTTTCTGATATCCATGCCCTCATTTTCACAAAATAACACAACATATGTCCTCTATTCTCATCCTCTCATCGCTCTCTCTCACGATGGGTGGTCATATTTCTCGCTCTGTTTCGAACTCTCTCTCTATTTCCTTCTGTAATTGGGTGTATTACGGGACTGGAGGCAATGAGCATCATGGACATGGCTCAATGCGCATAGAAAAGAGAGCGAGAGAGAGAGAGAGAGAGAGAGAGAGAGAGAGAGAGAGAGAGAGAGCAAAATGCTACAGCAGCTTCAGGCAATAACAAGACGAGATTGCAGAGGAGAAAGACGGTGCTTTGTCCGAGAAGAGAGGAGTGGAGAGGAAAAGAGAGGAAGAACGACAGCCGTGAGAGCGAGACATAATATAAAGATGAATACTGGCTCTACGGGATCATGAGGAGAAAATTATTGCGTCTCTGTTTGGAATCAAAATGGACACCGTTGGAAAAGAAGACAAAGAAGAAGAAAAAAGCACTTGATCTGGGAATCTGCACTTTGGAAACGAGCTTTATAATAATCCCAGCAGAATGAACTCTACATATCAACCTGAGTTACTCGCCACTGAGACACTAAACCTGAGCCAGACTTAAATAAATCAGGCTGAACTGTGTCAGCCACAGGATATAAGTTAATGTTGCCGGCCGTGTGTCCGCGTGTGTGCGTTCATGATATACGCTACAGCGGTGCATCCAGTTCCCTCATGCGTAAAATTAAAGAGTCATATTCTGGAAACCGAATAAATGTGACACACATTCATAGGCACACACACAGACACACATATTCCTGACACTGCAGAACTAATGGGGGTGTTGGTCCATTGGTAACCAGTCAGCTGTGTGCAACCGCTACGATAAGGCCAAGACACCTCGATTTCACTGCTTCATTATGTGACACATAATACCTGACCTTCAATACAGATGCACATAAACAGATGATACAACACAGGCGGCCAATTAGGATACTAGGGATGGGGCCGCAAGGGTCAATGACACAATGCTTCACTGCTGTTTGACCTGTATATTGACTAAATTCAAATAAACATTAAAGTGCTTTCTCACATGCAATGACTTACAGAATACTCATCCTCTAATGTGAATAGGGGCAGAGTGTAACGTCAAAAATATATTCTTTTTTTTTTTCATTGGCTGTTTCGAGTTTTACCAACAAACAAAAAAAGTTACAATACAGTAAACTCTAGATTAAAATGATTTGGGTAAGCAAACACAGTTTACAGTTTAAGATTAGTTAATGTCATTCTGCGTAATCTAGTAGTAAAATATGTCAAATAAATAAAACAAAACTGGAAAATAAAATATGAACCTTCACAGACACTTTATGTGTTTGTGCTAAGGTCAGTAAGTCTGCTGAAATATTACATAATTTGACCTTTTATCGGAAATAAAAGGTTAGTTTAGGTTACAAGCTTCCAAAAATGAATTTATTTTACATTTTAATGAATAATATTTTTTTTTTTGTATTTTGTTCATTTTAAAAATGTTTTATTTTAAAAATGTTAATACATATAGTTACAAATAGTTACATATACAGTACTTTATACAGCTTGAAACCTAGCCTATGGTATATGTTGTTAATAAATATCATGCAATGTATGATAACTACACTCAAAAAAAAAGATTACTGTTGCTTGTTCAAATTAGCTGTTTAAAATGAGCTGAAACAACACAATTCTTGTCATTTCTTTGGCCAATTTATTTGTTTTATGTTGAGTCCACTTAAATTTGTAACCATTAACTTAACGTTAGAGTTAAGCGTTTTGTGTTGGAACAACATAAAGGAATTGTGTTTCCAGCATGCTTTGCGTGAGACTGAATTAAGAGAGGGAAATGTTGACAGTAAAAGTAATATTAGGTGTTTAAAGTTAATAGAAAGACTTGTTAGAGTTTAATCTTCACTTTAGTTTGAAGATTTAGGACACTTTCATGCAATGCTTTGAGTTTTAAGATTATCACCTTGCAGAAGCACCCATGCTTGCTTTGGGTGGTGGCAGCTTAATTAGCAAAACTGCAGTTTGTTGCTTTGCTCAGATTTGCTAAAATTAGTTCTGAGATCAGTCTCAATCAACTGTATAACACATGCCTAAAAATGGCTCTTTCAGTTAATTTATGACAAGGGTGTCCAAACTTGGACCTTGAGGGCTGGTGTCCTGGAAAGTTTAGCTCCAACCCTCACTGAACACACCTGAACCAGCTAATCAAGCTCTTACTAGATGTACTAGAAACTTCCAGGCAGGTGTGTTGAAGCAAGTTGGAGCTGAACTCAGCAGGACTCCGGCACTCCAGGACCAAGTTTGGACACCCCCATTTAAATAAAACTAAGAAACATTGAAATGTATGACACGTAATGGACATATATGATATTATTGGACCTTTGACTTTAATTTAAATAAAAATACAAATATATTTGATAAAATTATGTTGAACCAACATAACTTAATTCTGTAAATAATTAATGTGTTTGTTTTTTTTGTTGGTGCTACACAAATTGATTGGATGGAAATTCTGCCCTCAATTAAATTGAGTTCATCCAATGAGTTATTGTTTGAGTGTTTTGTAGCTATTACTCTCAATTATTATTAAATAACATAAAAAAAGAATGATCATTATTATTATTAGTAGTAGTAGTAGTATTATGATGATCATTATCTCTTGACTCACCTATGTCCTGTACTCGCTTCAAACACTTTATTCATATATTTATATGTACCCATTGTGATTTATTTATTTATTAATTTTTACAATTATTATTTTTTCCTTCCCGGTTTCTTTGCTTAGGTTTATTTTAGTTCTTTCTTTCTTCCTTGTTTTTTTTTTTTTTTTCGCTCCATTGCTACTGACTCCATGTATTCTGTCATCTGTCCTTTGGGTTTTGCTCAATAAAAATAAATAAATAAAAATAAAATAAATATATTATTACACCCTAACAAAGACACTGTAAAATAAAGTGTAACAATTTTTAAAGGGGTGGTCCACCACAATATCATATTTTAAACTTTAGTTGATGTGTAATGTAGCTGTGTGAACATAAACAATATCTCTGAATGTAAGACGCATAAAGTTCAATGCAACGAGAGACATTGGACTTTACAGAGTTAGCTTAACAAAGCCTAGAGCGAAAGATTTGGGGACTACAAAAAAAATACATCCAGGCTGGTGAGAGCATAAACGATTCAGGTTACGTGCATTCACCACATGCATACACCCTGCACAGCAATGGGGCGTGGCCAGAATCGCTTTAATGTTATAGCAGAGAACGCTAAAACGCCATCCAAACACTGCTATTTCCACAGAGCTACTTCTGTTTCTGTATTTGGGCTTCCAAAGGACACGACACAAAGACAGAAGTGCTTACAATTTCATTTTAATTATGTTTCAGAGAATAATAATAAATATACAGCTAACCTTTGACAAAGGAGAGCTTTTAGAATCTCTCCCAGTTCAGTGCTGGATTTGGTTAAAAACTCCACAAAGGAGTAGCAGCTCCAACCATAATAGACGAAGCTGTGGATTGTGAGCCACAACATGTAAGTGTTTTATGTGTTAAAATTGATCAATTACATGCAGTTTCTAGCTTTAATAGTAAGTCGTAGCAAGGACGTAAACAAGGATGTAAGCAATGGGAATTGCTGTTTGGCTTCGGTGAAGTGACAATTTAGCTACAAATTCGTATTCATCAGTCAAACTGCTGTAAACACCCGTAATCTTTAGCAGCTCTGCAGTTTCTCTTTAAGCAGACGTTTTGCGTGCGTTATACATTTCAAATAACCAACTTGCAAAAGATATGTGAACGTTTCATATTACTTACACATGCTTATTCCAAATAGATGTGAAAGACACTTGTCAGATTTTATTTTAGAGAGCATGAGGTGTGAGCGTGAGGTGTGCTCAGGTGTGTGCTCTTCATTTTCTGTCTGATTCAGGCAGCTAAAGGCTCGTACACATCGGGACGCTTTTCATTTGCGTTTATCGTCAGCGTTTTCCAAGTCGTATTTCCGGATTCAAACCTAAGCGATTTTCACAGGCGTCGAGCAGAAGAGTATGCAAAATCACTCCTTGACGTTGGATGCCGCTACACAACTTTAAGCACAATCACATTGATGCCCTTTATTTAGTCACGAGGCGTTAAACGTTGACGGAAAACGCTAGCAAAAAAACATCTCAGTGTGCACGGGCCTTAACGCTGCTAACAGCTGCTCTGAATGACTGTTTACACAGGGCTAACGCGCGTGCTTGTAGGGGCGTGACATGGTGACCTGGAGCCGATCCGCAAATCACAGCACAGTGTTAGCTGACCAATCAGAGCCTCTTGAGGGCAGGCCTTTCGGAGGAACTAGGAAATATGACAGTCATTTTCATGTTAGCTGAGTAGCTGTATGTAATCAAAGTTAAATATATGAAAAAATAACAATTTTCTACAAAAAAAGCATGAGCACACATTGCTTCATTTCTTATAAACACAACCAAACCTTAAAAATACACTGTGGGCCAACCCTTTAAACATATTTAATTTTTGCCTTTTGTTTTCTGCATACTCCTGTGCAAATCCAAGTATTTAATTTTGATGGCAGACCCTCACTCACTGTACGAACGTGACCAAAAATTCTATGAAATTTCAATTCCCACAAGAAATACAGCACTACACTATAGATGTGAGCAATGATGATGAACTGTTAACAGAGGCCAAAAACAACATATCATAGGAGCGAACCGGG
Organism: Danio tinwini; assembly: GCA_903798205.1. Lineage (NCBI taxonomy): Eukaryota > Metazoa > Chordata > Actinopteri > Cypriniformes > Danionidae > Danio > Danio tinwini. The sequence goes on along the minus strand of CAIGQZ010032649.1, from coordinate 4,727,233 downwards.
GCACAGCCACATTGGAAGAGCGTATTCCTCATTCAATGGTTTAATGGCTAATTAGGTAAAAAGCTGGACGAGGATGAATCTTTCAGCCCAGCGGATTCCTCTTTTCCATTTCTCTGTGGCTCAATAAAACAATGTAATGGACGCTCTCTCACTCTTTTCTGTTTTTTTTCTCTCCCCTGTATGTCGAGAGCTATGCAGGAGGCTTTATCCATGTGGGGAATATTCCAGAAGAGCAGCAGTTATTTAAGATTCAAACACAAGGATAACAGATGGCTAGCAGAAAGAGAAAAAAGCACACACATAGACCGTGAGAGAGAAAGAGAGGGAGAGAGAGAAACAGAGAAGGAATATGACAGACAGAGTTGGTGCCTCCTAGTAAGCTGGTCTCTAAGGACAGCCAAATCCACTGCTTAGTGACGTTTAAATTAACAACAGCACTTTATAAACCACCCACTGTCACTCACCTCACATCAATGCACAACTACACATATGCTCTTTTTAAAAGCTCTTGTCATTCTCTTCATGTCTACTAGACCCTTTTTTATTTTTCTAAACACATAATCTGAGCATTTGAAATGTTAAGGATGGTTTGAACTTTGACCTATTGAAAAAGAAATGAAATGCTATCGGTTTTGTTAATCCATGCTGTTAACCCGTCCTATTCTGAACAATTCACTGATGTACAGTATACATTCCATTTTTTGACCTCGTGATTAAATGGAAAGTTTGCCTAAAAAAGAAAAAGCTGTCATCGTTTACTCACCCTTTACTTGTTCAAAACCTATTTGAGTTTCTGTTGAACTCAAACTAATACATTTTTGAGGAATACTGGTATTTCACCCATTGACTTCCATGGTAATCTCTTGTCAATTGGTCCCAGCAACCAGCATTCTTCAAAATATCTTCTTTTGTGTTCAACATAAGAAAGAAACTCATAAAGTTTTCAAAGCACTTGAGGGAGAGTAAATGATTAGAAGTCATTTTAATTTTTAGGTGAACTAACCCTTTAAGGCTGTAACCATATCTTGTACAGTTTTAATTTAAGATTGAAATGATTTTAAGGAAACACAGGGGAAAGAAGAACAGTAAAGGAACAATACATTTTGGTAATTAGTTTCAAATGTTTCTTACAGCAAAATATTTCTCGTCTCGTCACATTCACTTATAACAGCCCTTATTCTGCATATTTGTGTTTGCGCTCTGGAGAAAATCAACGGTTTCTGTTTACGACATGTTTGGCAGTGTTGGGCAAAGTAGCCAATCACAGACATGTCTGTTTATTTCTTGAAGGCAATGATGAATCAGAGGTTAGTTACAATTCACTCGATATTAAAAAATGCCTGGCTTTTTGTTGAATCCTGAGTTCTGCCTGCTCTCAAATCCTCTCATTACAGCAAACAAAGTGTAGACACAATGTAAAAGATTCATTATGCAGTACAGAGAGCTGTATTGATTATAATGGAATTTTCTGAGATAGCAAAGACACTTGACGGGTTTTTTTTGAAGGATTAAAAAAGGAGTGCTTGTTGAAATACTATAATCCCTACAGAATTTTAATAAAAGTTTTGTTTGTCATGCTACATAGAGGCCTGACAGCCACATACAAACTGCAAAGTTTCAAGAGAAACATGTACACTACCTGATAAAAGTCTTGTCGTCGATCCCAGTTGTAAGAGCAACAAATAACGACTTGACTTCTAGTTGATCATTTTTGAAAGTGACAGAAGGTAGATTTTTCTGATGAATCATCTGTTAAAATAATCACAAATACTGCAGAAGACTTATTGGAACCTGTATGGACCCAAGATTCTCACAGAATCAGTCAAGTTTGGTAAAGGAAAAATCATGGTTTGGGGTTACATTCAGTATGGGGCGTGGAGATCTGCAGAGTGGATGGCAACATCGACAGCCTGAGATATCAAGACATTTGTGCTACCCATTACATTACAAACTAAAGGACAGGGAAATTGTTCAGCAGAATACCACTACTTCTCATACTGCCTCCACAAAGTTCCTGAAATCAAAGAAGGCCAAGGTGCTCCAGGATTGGCCAGCCCAGTCACCAGACATGAACATTATTGAGCATGTCTGAGGTAAGATGAAGAAGGAGGCATTGAAGATGAATCCAAAGAATCTTGATGAACTGGGAGTCCTGCAAGAACGCTTTTTTGCCATTCCAGATTACTTTAAATAATAAATTAAACTATAAATTATTTAAGTTGTTGCAGAGATGTATGGATGCAGTCCTCCAATGCTTATGGGAGTCATACACAATACACAATATAATTTTTTTTCCACTGCACCATGACTTTATATTCTATACCAGAGGTGGGCAAACTCGGTCCTGGAGGGCCGATGTCCTGCCCAGTTTAGCTCCAACTCTAATCAAACACACCTGCTTATAGATTTCTAATGATCTTGAAGACACTGATTAGAATATTCAGGTGTGTTTGATTAGTGTTGGAGCAAAACTGTGCAGGACACCGGCCCTCCAGGACCGAGTTTGCCCATCACTGTTCTATACATTATTTCTGTAAAGTGACAAGACTTTTGTGTAAGCAAAGTCAGAGCTTACTGTCCTAATTAAATAATTATAAATCAAGGCATGATCATATTTTATTTTGGTAAAATAAGCATAATCTATAAGTCTTAGCCTTTCGTACAAGCCACTTCTAATACCAAATGATCAACTAGAAGTCAAGTTATTACTTGTTGTTCCTAAAACTTGGATAGGCGACAAGACTTTTGGCAGGTAGTGTACATTCACCATAAATGCAAGATTTGCAGGAAATGCAAGAAAAGGAAAAATAGCATTTACATGGTTCATTCCATATTTTAAATTCAAAATGGTCAAGTTTTTCAAAATAATTTGTATCAAGACCTGAGGATATTACTTTCAGTTATTTTACAATTCTAAATAATATTAAACATCAAATGTAAAAATTTTTTGCTAGTTACCTGAAAACAGAAGTGACATTTCATATATTAATTATTTTACGAACACAAAAGCAATGGCTCCACTGATTTGACTGGCCATCTCAGTTATTTTCACACTATTGTTATTTGACCACTTTTTTCTATGAAACGCACACACACACACACACACACACACACACATTATTCATTCATTCATTTTCTTTTCGGCTTAGTCCCTTTATTAATCCGGGGTCGCCACAGCGAAATGAACCACCAACTTATCCAGCACGTTTTTATGCAGCGGATGCCCTTCCAGCCGCAACCCATCTCTGGGAAACATCCACACACACTCATACACTATAGACAATTTAGCCAACCCAATTCACCTGTAATGCATGCCTTTGGACTGTGGGGGAAACCGGAGCACCCGGAGGAAACCCACGTGAACGCAGGGAGAACATGCAAACTCCACACAGAAAAGCCAACTGACCCAGCCGAGGCTCGAACCAGCGACCTTCTTGCTGTGAGGCAACAGCACTACCTACTGCTCCATTGCGTTGCCCATTAAGTAGCATTATAAAAATGTAATTAATAACTAATTGAATGTTTGTGCTCCGTGTACACGGGGACAGGAGATGCTAAGCTCCATGCTCAAAAATGAAGAATACTTTAAAGGCTTTGTTCTGCATTGTGTAAAAAAAAGTATACCTTGGACTACAAAGAAAATCAAATTTTCATATTCAAAGCTAGTGCACTATGGAATTTAACATCATTAACTTTGAACCTGGCGTGATGCTTTTTGACAAGCCATATTTGAATATACACAAACTCAGATGAGAGCTCAGAGCAGAACATTTGCTGTACATTTTTTGCTCCTCACACAAACATATCCAATTATTTCAGAGGACCTGCAATACTGCTCATGAGTCACATAGACAGCAGAGAACAGCTGATATGGCAAAGATACAGTTGAAGGCCAGATTATTAGCCCTCCTGTGAAATTTTCATTCTTTTTCAAATATTTCTCAAGAGCTGTTAAACGAGGGATATTTTTAAATGCATATTTTAGCCATAATAATTTTAATAACTAACTTCAAATAACAAATTTATTTTGCCATGATGACAGTACAAAATGTTTTACCAGATATTTTGCTAGATTCAATTATTGTCATCTAAAGGCGTAACTAGGCTTAGTAACTAGTTGGACAACAGTAGTTTGTACAGTACTGCAGACAATCATATAATTATTCTTTCATTCATTTTCTTTTTAGCTTAGTTCCTTTATTAATCTGGAGTCGCCACAGCAGAAAGAACCGTTAACTTTTCCAGCATATGTTTTACGCAGCGCATGCCCTTCCAGCTGCAACCCATCACTGGGAAACATCCGTACAAACTTATTCACACACATACAAAATGTCGTTGGACTTGTGGGAGAAACCAGAGCACCCGGAGGAAACCCACGTGAACACGCAAACTGGAGAACATGCAAACTCCACACAAAAATGCCAACTGACCCAGCAGAGTCTCAAACCAGCGATCTTCTTGCTGTGAGGCGATCATGCTACCCACTGTGCCACAGTGACACCCTAAATATAATTAACAATATTATAATCTTGATCTTAAAAATATTTATTTTATCTATAAAACTGCTTGTATTCTATGATATCCAGACTAAAATAATGAAGACTTTCCTCTGAATAATATAATAGGAAATACTAAGAAAATGTTCTTGCTCTGTTAAACATCACTTGGGAAATATTTGAAAAAGAATTACATTTCAAAAGAGGGCTAATAATTCTGACTTCAGTTGTACATTGCAAGCTGTGATAGGAACATTAGGGACACATCTTCTTTTTTTTCTATGATATTAGCGTATTGTGTCAGGGCACATCTTATGAAACTGGACACCCAGCTGCCTATTAACTTTCACTGTATTACAACAAATGGTGGCCGAAAATATTGTTTCATGTTTAAAGAAAGTTGCAAGAAGCAAGAATAAACACTTAAAGACATTTATGGTTTATGTAAAATCTTTGCATTTGAACTACACAGTTTAATATAAACAAATATTTAGGAATGTCCAGATCCGATCACATGGTTTCAGACTCGATCGGAATGGGCTATATGCACAGTTAGTGTTTTTCAGCCAATGATGAACTTCCCTTGAGAGTTTTTAATTTCATAAGGTTCCCTTTACAGCATCAATGTTGTAATATAATTAAAATATAATCAGTTAAATAGACTTAAGCATTCATTTAGTTGTTAAAGTGTAAAAAAAGATGAAAGACCGTTTAAACTTAGCCGCAGACCAGCGCAAAAATTCCATTGAAAATACTGGGGCAAATTTTATTTCCATATTTTAAAGAAATGGCGAGGAAAAATAATTAATGCAGTGCTTCTTGTTTGGTCTGAGACCCATTTTATATCGTATCTCAGCCGGGCAGTGAAGATCGCAGTTTTTTTTTAAAGAAATCAGATCTTAAACGCTGCGATTTTGTATAGGATGAAAATTTACCAGAACCCCTGGGGCTGGCAGACTGGAATTTAAAGTCCATGTGCATATACCCCATTGGACATAACCTCCTGATGAAGACTTGAATATATATGCATATGTTTCTATAGTTTTTAATCTATAGTTATGTGGTGACACAGTCAGACCTCTTTCTTGACTTCACACAGAAACAGCAACGCGAGTGGCATGACATCACTTTGTTGCAGAGACGCTATTGGTTAAATGGCGGCAAAGTAGAACACGGAAGCAGCTTGACGCAGAGAGCACAATTATGTCTGCATGCTGGAGGTATTTGAAAGTTGATGAGACTTTGTGCCGTTGCAAACATCCTTGATGAGAACAGAAACAGGCTCAAACCTGACAAGGTAGAGATGTTAGTTTTCATTAAGAAAAACTTGCATTACCTTCTGTGAAACATACTACTTTGATGACAGTAAGAGTTAGGAGTGACGTTACTGGCTTTAAAAACATTGTGGCACTTTTATTTTTATATTTTTTGTTTACATGCTGGGTATTTTAAGTTGAGGTGCTATTTTTTAAGTCCAAAAGTGAAGAATTTATGTTATTTATTACTTGATTGTTCAAGCTACCTCACAGGAATCTCACAAGTGCTCTGTTTGTTAACAGACTTGTTTAATGTTAAAATAAGGTGAATTTAATAAAAAAAATAAGGAACATTCTGGATCTGTTTCTTCCCTCTTTCTTATTCTTTATTTATATATATATATATATATATAATAGAAGTATCGGATCGGGTTTCGTTAGATACTCAAAATCTAATGACTCGGACTCAAGGGCAAAAAAAAAACCTGATCAGGACATCCCTACAAATAATCATAATATCACATACATAAATAAAACAGGTAATAAACTGTATTCAAGTTTATTGAAGGACTGTATTCAAGCCGCTCACAATCAGCATAATGTGTTGCAGCTTAAATAAATGGTCCTATTCAGTAAGTAAAAAGCATGAACATAACTAAACATTAATTTACTGAGGACAAACCAAATGTCCAACTGATTGATAAGAGCCTAGCGAAATGTTGTGTTTAAAATGTATGTAATGTTTTAAATCTAACAATAATAAGTTTTCCTTTTGGAGAGCACTATCCCTTAAAATAATCGTAAATCCCCGCAGAGTGCAGATGCATGCTGTAAATTGTTTAGTAGTGAATGAACAATAAATGTTTAGAAAAAAAATACCCTACACCAATTTAAGACCACTTTGGACAAAAAGCACCTATTGCTAAGCTAAACACTTTGGGCTATTTTTTCACTCTTGAAATAGCTCGCATTGTCCAAAAGCTGAAATAGGAAACAACTGGAGGTTGAAGTTTCCTGTGCCATTCATTACTGATCAAGAAAAAAAAAATCCCGCCATTGACTTCAACAATGAACAGTGCCAACACAGCCAGAGGCAATCGATGCAGGAACAATCAAACTTCAGGGTGATCAATCAATCACAGAGCTGCTTTATCTCAGAGGCTGCTTTACTCTCCCTGAACCTGTCACTACAGCAGACCTGAGGCCAGTCGGATAGACCAAGAGACATAAGGATTTAACATTAGTGTCATGCTGACTTACACTCGGAAGGAGACCCGCATGCATGTAAAACAGTTGCACAAATAAAGGAGCTTCAGATTCATAAGGCCATTAACTTATCATTTACCGTCAAGGTCATCGAGTTCCACTACAAGGAATGCACAAACTGATCAAATGTGTGCCTAATGTTTAACTCGTGAAGAAAAAAACTGTAAATGCAATCAAATATAATTGCATCGAAACCTATATCTTCACTTTCGTTGCCTGCAAAATGTCATAACTATAGTCTCTTAAGCTCTGGGCAAGGGCATAATGCATGAGTCATTTCTCACAACGGTTTCACTGTGCAAAACGACAGCACATTAAAGTACGCATGATGATAATGAGCAAATTTTACAAGCAAATCTTCCATTCATGCAAATCTATGCCACAACAATCTGACTTCCCACAGGTGTGCCTCTCTACTACTAACATCTCTATTGTCCCACAGCCGGTTTGCTCTTTACTGGCTCCGGCTTATTAAAGTCTAATAAGTTGCTTATTAGTTGAAAATAGTGCTTGATTAAGTCACAACAAAAGCAAACCCGGTCAATTTTTGAGTCTTGTACACACAAACGGCCAAAGGTAAGGCAGGCAAAGCATGGGCTTTTAGGTAAGCAATAAAGCGCCTGAGGCTGTGCTGTAATGTGAATATTAAGTCATGGCTGAAGAGATGCGGCAAAAAACAAGAACAATCCAAAGCAGAGCATAATAAATGCATTAATGTTACTTTAAAATCCTTCCACCAGAAAAAAATATATAATAAAATGGTTTCCAGCAGTAAAAGTAAACACCAGTCGAATGTTTCTAGGTGTGACGGCTCATCTGATGGAGCTCAAATAAAAACATACTAAGAACTGCTCTCATGCGCTCACATTTATTTCCCAACACAATATATGATGTTTTCTCCCACACATACATCTGCTTTTCTCTCAGCATGAGAAAACATTAGCTTTCTGGCTTTTTGTTTAAAGCAGGCCGATTCGCAGCACAGCGCAAGTCTGCAAGCGCCATTAAACACTGTAAATCAACATACTGTACAATACAATACCTGAAACGGAAAACTTTTCAATACAGTAATATTGCAACCGCACTTCAGAAACTGTGGGCTTCCATAAAGACACACACACACATCAATGAATTACGAATAACAAAGGAACAAAACCAAATCCATTTTAATTAGATGTCCAACCTACTAAATAAGTAAGTTTCTCTCTCTATATTGATGCTTATGTTGCTAATGTTGTGCAGAGCTAGACATACACAGCTATTGACCAATCAGCATCAAGGACTGGAACTAAGCATTTATAAATATTTTATTATTTAATATTTTATTGTGTATATTGGACCACAAAAACAGGTAAATTAAAAGGTTACATTTTTTTATTACATCTATACTTTGAATAAAAATTCTAACTTTCTATTCATCAAAACACTCTAATGATATTTGTTAGATTAGACAATACTTGTTTGATATACAACTATTTGAAAATCTGAAATCTGAGAGATCAAAAAAATCTAAATATGGAGGAAAATCAGCTTTAAAGTTGTCCAAATTAAGTCTTAGCAATGCAAATTATTCATCAAAAATTTGACCTTTTTACATTGCTGGGTTTCTCAGTAGCAGAAATTATCATAGATAGGTAAACTTAGAGCGCAGTGAATAGGAGAATACAAATATTTTTAACATCTTATTTGCTCAAATAATAAAAGAAAAACTCCACGGTAAAGTTATAAAGACTTTCAGAGAAAGGAAATAATTGTGTGAGACTGACGACGGCAGCCAGAGGAGAGAATAATGTCAAATTTACTCTCAGCCCCATTGACGCTGCATTAGAAATGCCTCGCACAAGCGGTAATTCATTTTTTTGTCATTTAAAGCAAAGATGATATACTACATACATATAAATGTTAATATATTCTTTTAAAAATCTAATTGTTAAAAAGTTTCAAGGATTTAAAATGCTGATGACCGTTAAACGCGTCATAGCAGGCTTGTGAAAAGGGTCCATTTTCCAATGATTTTGGCATTAAAAAAATTTAACGTTTTGACTCGTGTACTGTATTTTTAGTTATTGCTACAAATATAACCGCACAACTTAACCACACTGGTTTTGTGCGTCAGGGTCACATATAGACATTATTTGTCTTATATGACACTGAAGATGTTTTACATAACAAGATTTCCACAGTGCCATGGATTGACAGGGTTTGTTTGTCTTGTCACGCTGTAGGGTTCATGGGATTGTAGGACTCAATTAAGACATGGGTAGACACATCATGGTGAGAAAGCTGTGTTTGATGACATCATCATCACTATTTTTGCTCTGACTTTAGCTTGAAGCACTTGACATCACACACTGTGAGTCACTGCATGCTCTGAACATGGAAGCGTGGGCATACATGAAAAGACTTCTCACACACAAGACAGGATATTTTCAAAACAGACTAGTCGGTGGGTTGTCTGAATGACAAGATGGTCTAAAACCGGCTGTATAATTAGGGTCCACCATGCTCCAATCAAACACATTTTTGTCATTCACACAGGATTTTTATATTTTATATATATATATATATATATATATATATATATATATATGAGGTTTAGTAGACAGTGCAACTATAGTCTAGACCATTTAAAGAACAAATGCTGTTATTTTTTGTAAATTCTATTCATCTTTATTTGTATAGCGCTTATACAATGTAGATTGTGTCAAAGCAGCTTGACATGGAAGTTTATAGTGAATTGAAACAGTGTCAGTTCAGTTTTCAGAGAGTAAATCATCCAAATACAACATCAAAAGTATAGTCTGACTATTCTCTAATGAGAAAATTGTTTTTAGTTCATCAAAAACATATAGCATAACTAGAGTTTATGTTATGAAAGCCATTAAAGGTCTGAATAAACATACTTTTGGATTATAACATCATTTTCCATTTTCCCCAGATTATTTCCAATAAACATAAAAATTAAGAACCAAAAAAGCAGAATTGTTAATAAGAAAAGTATTAAATTAGCATCACAGAGTTATTATTAACCGTTGTGTGACAGTTGTATTACTGTGAATACAACTTTTATTACTGACAATTGTGTTAACAGTTCGAAATTTTTAGCAGTTCAAATTGTGTTTTTAATTAAAGTTAATTTTTTTTTCACATTTTATTACAAGCTACGTGTCAATACTAGTCCAAATATATATATATATATAGTCCAATTTTTTTCTTCTGGAGAAAGTCTTGTTTTAGTAGTCGTTTTATTTTGGCTAGAATAAGAGCAGTTTTTAATTTTTTTAAAACATTTTAAGGTCAAAATTATTAGCCCCTTTAAGCTAGATTTTTTTTGATAGTCTACAGAAAATACAATAACTTATTATTTAATGTTTTAGAATAACTTGCCTAATTACCTTAACCTGCCTAGTTAACCTAGTTAAGCCTTTAATTGTCGATTTAAGCTATATAGAAGTTTCTTGAAAAATATCTAGTCAAATATTATGTACTGTCATCAT
>CAIGQZ010032649.1:4695883-4716318 GCA_903798205.1 Danio tinwini | reverse complement strand
TTGTTTCATTTTTTATTAAATTTCTTTTAAATACAATGAATATGTTTAGGTCACTCCCTTTAAAAAGTCAATTTTGTTGGTCCGGTGTTAGTTAACTATTCTGGTCATTGTTTTTTCTCTTTTTTTTCTGGCACATTCTTGTGACACTATACACCACAAAAGTTCACTTACCACCTAAGCCCACTAATAACATTTTAACCTTGCAAATGGAGAAAAATAAACATGTGATCATGGCTCTCAATTTCCTGTTGGGCTGAAATAATCAAGGTCCTTCAGAAACCATTTCAAATCCCATCGTCATTGTTTGGTGACCTCCTTATTCATCTAGGCTCTTAACACACACACACACACACACACACACATTTTTTCCTTCTTTAAAACATGGCCTGTACACACTCAGCAGCTCTCAGCTCCTGCCCTGAGTCTGTATAAAAATGGATGAATTTGTAAGTAAAAAAGAGAGGAAGAAAAGGATGGAGAAAGAGATTGAGATGAGGAAGCTGTATTATTCATGCGAATCACTATTTTAGTTTGAAGGACATTGAAAGAATGAGAAGAGGAGCACTCGCTAGAACACAACTACTCCATTTGCTGCAAACACGCATGCATACACACACACACACACACACACACACACACACACACACAGTGTAGCTGTTACACTTCTAATCATACAGTGTATAGTTATATAACAGTATATTACAAACTGCATTTAATTTTATATATTTAAAGATTACCGGGTGTGTATGCATGGACATATTGGACTCTTAATGGACTCGCTTTTACCGATATATGAAATCAGGATGTAGCTACAAAACACTGTTTGTATATTCATGCAATCAAACCCATATCACAAAGCGTCCTGCATGCTGAGCTTGTCGCCCTTTGATGATGAAAGCATCTGTCGGAGTATGTTTCCCCACCGGCCCCTCTTTGATAATGAGTGAGTGTTGCAAATTACACTTTGACCCATGTTGTGACATTCAAAAAATGCACCAACAAACAAAAACCCACCATTTTATGTTCATTATTTTGCTGAGTTTTTTTTTCATGATCCTAGTGTGTTATTTCCATGTTGTCCATTTGAAATATTTTTAAATATTTTTACATTTTTTTATTATAATTAACACCCCTAAATAAATACATTTACATTTTCAAACCCTGTTTTAATTTCTTTATCTGTGAAACACTAAACATTCTTATTAGATATTCTAATGAATTAAGCAACTATTAGCATTGCAGTTCAGCCATTGCAATGTCTAAATAAACATCCATGTCTAAATAATAATAATAATAATAATTTACGGTCCACAGAATAAAAATATGTCATTCAGTACACAATGTGTTTTAAAAATGTGAAAACTCTGTTATATGATGACACTACTAACAATAATATCTGACCAAAAGATTGTCATAGTCCAAATTTGCTTCTTTTCAAGAAATATGTAAAACTATATTTAAATTTAAAAAAAGAAGCATTGATGGGGATGTGTTAAAAATTCAATAAAATGAATTATTATTAATGTCATCAACAGTACAATTTCTTAGAACTAAATGCTTTTAAAATCCTCATACAGTCACAGGCCTCAAAAACACATGCAAATAATAAATTATAATCCAGATTCAACATTGCATTTCCTGCAGTGTGACTACTGTGAATGATCACACTGCAGTCCTACTTTAAATCTCATAATACAAAAGAGAAAGTGATATGCAATAGCTGTTTAAGACAGAACCGGCTTTGACGTGATGCCAAAAGATAGACTATTCTCAGCTTTAAATTAATACATAAATATTTCCAAACAATGTGTTGTTTGAAAGATGAAAATATATATATTTATTCAAACATCCAGTTCTTACATCTACATTGCAAATAAGTATAGTCCAAATCGTGTTCAGCACTTCACTTAAAATAAAGGTGGGCAAGGTTTTGCTGCAAAAAAAGATTTACACCCCAAGGTGATGATACAGACGTTGCATAAAGTAATAATATGTATTTGTTAGCCTAAGCGATGTGTGTTCTAAAATCTATTTGAAAGCATTTCCATTTATAATTTGCAGCTCCATTTAGTGATGTTAGGGGTGCAGAAATTTCCCAAGTCAGCTTTAAGACACTAGTGGTGGAAAAACAAAACACCCCATCAAAGCAAACAGACAAAACCAGAAAACCCAATCTGAAAAATACAACTCCACCCTTGTGTGTGAAATGTAGCACACCACCCACTGACAAAACAAGGGAACCAAGCAAACATCTTGATGGAAAACAGAAACTCACAAGGATCTAAAAGTGTTCCGTTTATCAAATGAAAGCACAAATTACCCCTCTTATAATGTTTTGTCACTGGCATGATGTTAAAAATTCAACCATTTGTCTATTTAAATAAACTGCAAAGTGGCATTACATTATTCAGTAAAAAATGCTGCGAAACCTTATACCTAAACTCTGAATTTTGTCATTGTTTACTCATTGTCATGTTGTTCCAAAACTGTTTAAGGTTATTTCTTCTGAAGAACACAAAATGAGATGTTGTTGCACATGTCTGTGACTGACATCTTCAGTTGTCATTCACTTTCGTTGCGTCTTTTTACTGTAAAATAAAAGCAAACTGAAGCAGTCATCTTGCCTAACATCTCCTTTGGTGTTGCACTGAAGAAAGAAAGTCAAACAGGTTTGAAATAACATGAGGCTAGGCAAACAATGACAGAATTGTGTCTTATTTTTGGTAAACCATACCTTTAATGTGTCTCTTATTGCTTAATGTAGATCTAGATGCTTAAACTTCCGTCTGCTCATAATTTATCCGTTGGGGGAACACAAAGAGACCTAACAATTATTCGGAGTTTGACTAGGGGCCAAGACTGAAATCAAACCCCTAATGGTATATCACAGAGCCGCTATCTTGCACTGAGCATAATATATCCACAATCCTTTCACCAAAATAGGTCTGATATTTTTGGTTGTGACTTCAAAGGCCTTTGATTTTTGATCTGACCTGGATGAACTTGGCTGCTCTGTCCATTCTTCCAGTCTCTGTCTATTTGTATTGCACACAAGATGTGATGTGAATTCACTGCAATCAGTGGAACGCAGACGCTGAGGTCTTTTCCTTTTTTTAAATGGGTCATCTACATGAGGTAAACAATCAATTAAAATCTATAAATGAGCTGACTACTTAGCCTTTAAATAATCTCTGTTGACAAATGACAAATAATCCTGCATGATTGGATGATTGGTTATGTGCTATATATGATGATCCAGCACATACTGCAATTTTCATGACATCAGGGTGACATGAATGGCAGTTGTGTCTTTATTAGTCAATGAATCAAGGTCATATGATCTCTGTACTGATCTGACGGTGTTTGGTTGCATGAAACGCTGTGGATGTTCTCAAGGCTATCAGAGTGGCTGTTTATTTTGAAGATGCTTTCCTCTTTTTCTTCCTTTTCATACTAACGCATCCCCTGTTTATACACACACACACACACACACACACACACAAACATACATATATACAAATACTAAGTCGAGCGAGGCGTTGACAGTCTTCTCTTTATGTAAAAGCTAAGGGAATGCAGGCCACCAATATAGCGTTATTTACCCCACGCTGCCTGGCTCGATCCTGGCGGTTATAAACAAATGTAAGCTATGGTTTCGCTACGGCAAGAGCTGAAGAAAGCGACTTGTACACTCAAACACGCGCGCGCGCACCGACGCCCATTAAAACACCACGCACGACACACGGCAAAAAGCATCCTGTGTCCGATGCCACACACACACACACACACCGTATAATTCAGCTGTTGGATATGGTGAGTTCGGAGAGCGCAAACTAGCTACAGCATCCCACTGGCGCTTCCATGCACACGTCCATCGGCTATTGATTTATTGGCCCGTAAGAAATAACGTCACCTTGTTTAAAAGCATTGACTCACCGCATCTTATAAAGCACTGGAAAAGGAGTCAGCTACGGATGTGCTGAGCAGCATCGGGCTGTGTGATCTCGGAATGCTCCTTAATTCCCTTGACAGTGTGACCGTGTGTGAATAAAACACGCAGATGATGTTTTGAGCTTCTCCTCCAGATGCGCCGTTCTGAGGCTTGAAGCCTCCAGAGGACCCTCGATCAAGATCTGAATATATACCGAGTATCCTTCGTCCCCCAAACCCAGCAGATCTATGGTGGACACGGGGGATCGTATCCCGTGCTGTATCCCGATCAGTGTTTTTTTTTTTTTTTTTTTTTTTTTAATAGGGAAAAAGAGGAAAATGCGCAGAGTGGCTCCAGCGATGGCACAATCCGCGAGATCAGCGCCAGTCCATCGCTAGATCGTCCATGCGACCCGACAGCTAGCGAACGAGCGCCGAGAGAAAATGACAAGCCAATTTGGAAGCAAAGTGATGCTTGATTCAAGGATGGAGGGTGGGAGGGAAAGAGAAAGAAAAGGAGAATAAGAGAGGGGCGGTGAATCTGGAGCTGGGGTGACGGGAAGGCTTGAGCACGCTCTGGTGGCCGAGTGCGCGCACAGCAGTGAAGGGTCGACCTTCCTATCACCTGCGGGGTCATTCATTGAAATTGTTACACTGTGCCTTTTTCCACTTTTAAACTTTTTGTGGCATAAAAATATATAAAAAAAACTTTAAGACTTCGCTTGTTAAACTGTAATTTAGAATATTAACTGTTGCAATAGAGCAATGTTATCAGGGTTGACATTGCTTAATTGAGGTTATTACGACCCTGCAATGTGTTCATTTGAAATTATTTTTAATTATACTAGTTCTAAAAAATGTGTTTAAATGTACGAAATCATGGTAACATGGTTGAGAAGCCAAAGCTATAATTTAAACATAACAGAAAGTAATAAATAGGGTTAATAGCTGAATTGTTAGCACTGTATGTAAAATTTGCAGGGAGTCAATTAATAATAAGTCAACTAAAAGATGATACCACCCTGTTTCTTAGTAATATAGATCAGATTCCAGTTGCCATTAATCTGGTGTCTCATTTTTCTAATGCTTCTGGTCTGCAATTGAATTTTTAAAAATGTGAGCTGATGGCACTCCATAACCATACCGAAACACAACTGTTCGATATTCCAGTTAAAAATGAGGTACAATACTTAGGTGTTGTTATTTCTAAAGACCCTAAAGTAAGGGAAAAAATTAATCTGATTGATAATATAATAAATTGTCAAAATATATAAAATTTGTGGGTTCAAAGGGATCTATTTTTGGTAGAATTATTTTACAAAAGTCAGAAGCACTCGATGATTTACCCAGCTTTTTCTTTAAGTATTTCCGATAGGTGCATTAAAAATCTTAATCAAATGCAATATAAATTTTTTTGGAAAAATAAGCATCATTATATAAGAAAATCAGATGTAGTGAAACCATTGAATGAGGGAGGATTGAATGTAATTGATTCTGATGTTATGAATGGTGCCCTTAAACTGAAGTGGATTCAAACCTTCCTTCAACATGAACATTCTTTCTGGTTTAGTTTTACTTCTAAAATTTTTGATTCTTTTGGGGGCATAGATTTTCTTTTAAGATGTGATTTTGAGCCATCAAAGTTAAAGTGTAAATTGTCATCTTTTCATAGTCAGGTATTGCTGTATTGGAAGTTAATATACAAACACAATTTTTCGCCACATAGTTGTTCTTTGTGGAATAATAAGTATATCCTTATTAAGAGGAAATCTGTGTTTTTTTCAGGAGTGGATGGAAAAAAATGTTTGGTCAATTATACAAATTTTGGATGGGGTTGGAAATTTTCTCAGTTATGTTGATTTTTGTGAAAAATACCATATTATTTGTACTCAGAAATTATATATGTCTTTGCTGAAAGCTATTCCTGTTGGTTTGGTTCAGCTGATCAAAGGGGAATTGGTTTATTCTTCTGTGATACCAAGATTGGGCAATCTTATTATTTCTGGTATTAATTTTACTGGGCAGAGCTGTAATAATAAGACTTTAAGAATGTTAGTAAATACACAGCTTTTCCCTTTTTAAAGTTAAGAAGAGACCCCTTGTTTCAGATTTTCCTGAAGACTAATTGGTTCAAATTCGAACAAGATTTCTCTCTTTTCCATTTCTACCAAAGGTAAAAGAAGTTCAGTTAAAAATTGTTAACGATATTTATCCTTGTAATGACTTCCTCAGACATAGATTTAATATGGATTGTAACATTTTTACCTTTTGTAAAGCAGACATAGAAACATTGGAGCACATGTTTTATTTATGTAAATTTTCTAAAAAGTTATGGGATGACATTTCTGTTTGGTTAAGATTAAAGTTTGCAATACCAGGTTTTGATTTTAAATCTGTACAATATTTATATTTTTGTAAGAATTCTGATCTGGATTTTTTGGTTAACAATATTGTGTCTTTGGCAAATTATTACATCCATAAATGCAGATTCTTTAAAAGTCCCTCAAATTTTTTGCTTTTCCACAAAGATTTAATGGTTTTCTTCAATTCTTTAAAGCTTATGCGACATAAAAAAGCCTGT
Source organism: Danio tinwini (assembly GCA_903798205.1). Lineage (NCBI taxonomy): Eukaryota > Metazoa > Chordata > Actinopteri > Cypriniformes > Danionidae > Danio > Danio tinwini. The sequence continues at coordinate 4,709,807 of CAIGQZ010032649.1, read as the reverse complement.
AAACTATGTAGTCTGTTAAAGGCATTTTTTGATGTTTAACCCCCTTGTATTATATTGCATTGTATTTGGCTATTAGTTATTTATTTTTACTTTAGTTTTTATTAGTTTTTGTTTTTTTCTCTGTCTTTCTTTTGTTTGTGGATGCTGCTATTTGGACTTCCTAGTTGATTAAGATGTTGTTATGATTGGTTATATGTTTCTTGCTGTATGTTCTTAAAAGGAATAATAAAAAAATTAAATAAAAAATAATAAATAGGGTTAATTAGTAATAAAGATAATATCCTAAATGGAGTATTAATATTTATAGTTAAATTTATCCTTTTACAATTTGTATTTACGCATTTCTAGTAATGACACGTGATTGCAACAGTGTTGTTGGATTAAAGAAACAAAGTCTTTTTAATAAAACAATATTATAAAAATACTAAAATAGCTTGTATTTCTATAAACATAACATAAATATTTAAAAACAAATTCAATTTCTACATAGAGTTAGTACAAGGAAGAAAAAATATTTAGTTACAAGTTACTTGTATTACTAAATTCGTGTTTGTAGGCATTAATGCTGCATATTTTATGTGGAATTGTTTTAAAATTAATATAATATCAAAGTAAAACTTTATGAACTTTTCCATTACACACTTTTGATTTGTCATTGTTTTCCAGCTGAATTTACAGTTTTAGCATTGCTTTTGTTCTTAGGTGGAGTGTCTTGTTATTTTATGACAACCAGTATTTATTTTCTCTACAAAATAATCTACTTGAGGTAAATAACTTCAAATGACAAGACAATACTCAACAAACATTTAGGTTTACTTAAAGTCTGAATGGAAAAGATTCCAAAAGATAAATTAAGTAAAGTTTATTTATTGTTTTGGCAACGTAGGTAGGATGGTAAATAATTTACTATTACAAAATAAAAATGGTAATCAGACATGAAAGCAGTCCACCTGAAAAACAATACTTTAAACAACAAAAACAAAATACTGGACAATGAGTACAATCAAAGAGCTTAGAATCACATATATCTATGCTCTTTGGTACAATAGGGTGAACATTTGTAGAAGAAAAATGAACTGAACAAGAAGCAGGTGCACAAAGCAATCAGTAACCATGACAACAAATAAGGAATGAATGCAGCAGGGAACTGCGTTCAGACTGCATGCAGAGAAATCTTTTTTTTCTCAAAAACAAATCTTGTCAATGAGACTATCCACACTATTAATTGCAAGTGTTTGGGTCATATTTGTGTGTTTACACATATAACCAACCTGCATGTTGCTTTGGTAACAATGTAGGCGTATACACGTGCTGAATGACAAGGCTTCCACATGAGACAGGAAAAATGGAGGTGCATCATCTCACTCGCCAAATAAGCACCTACCAAGACATAATACAAAAGCAAAAGAAAAACTCAGCTACTGGCTTTATTTGAATGCTTCTTACAATTATGTTGCAGTCTTTGATGTTATTGCTGTTTAAGGAGTAAAGACAATTTGAAGCTGCACATCGATGGATTTCCACTTCGATGTTTGGAATTTCAGCAGTGAAAATTAAACCGCACTGAACTAAACTAAACTGAACTTCAACTCTGAAAACTGGACTGACACTGTTTCAATTTACTTTAACTTCTATGTCAAGCTGCTTTGACACAATTTACATAAAGTGCTATAGAAATAAAGCTGAATTAAACTGAATTGAAATTTGATTTGAAAAGTAAATTTCCAGACTATGATGCATGGAACTGCATTTCAGTCCAGCTAAAAATATTGGGGGTTGTAGATAGTGGGGGTTGTAATTGCAAGTGTTGAAAATTGTGAGCCATCTAAGTAAAGGAAAAAAAGAATGCCATTATTACACTTTGGCAAATGCTAACACATATGTTTGCATTTCAAAAATAATGTACAATTAAACTAGGTGTAGAAGTAAATGGAGCTTACACAAATGTAGGGGGAAAGCAAAACATTTTAGCATACAAGTCTGCACATGAAAACGTCATTGTTGGAGACATGTTGGGTGATACTTATGAGGGACACAAAAGAACCTTTTCTTTTTTCCTGCATTTAATTTAAAGTAATTATAACTTAAAGCTCTGAGCGGCGCATCCGGTGTATGACGCCCTTTAGTTATAGCCTCAAACAGGTCGTACACCAGAAGCGCCGCTCGGCGACAAGCAGCGTCGCGCCACGCAGCAGCATGCATTTCTGAATTCTAAACATAAGTTTCTATCAGGTGACACACACCGGTGCTGCAAGTGTGCGATTCTTTCGACTGTCATGTGCGCCCCGTGTCACGGTGCATCCGGTGTGCCCTTTAGTCAAAGTTAATTCAGTGTGCTTGGTTATTAGTCTCGGTGTAGGCTACAGGCTCGGAGCTTTGAACTAGCACACAGCTGGCTGTAAAACTATACAAAGACACAAATGATTTTGTACTCTGCTTGGTCTGTGTCCGAGTCCTACATGCACGGCTGAATGCTGGTCCTCTTACTCATGTTGCTTCTCTCTGTCTGCCTGTCTGTTGCCATACACAAAGCGGGGGAGCTCTTGGCACCGCCCCCTTGTTAAGTTGGGTGGGAAGTCAGAAATAATTTTTATGCGAAGCAACACGCCCCTAAAACAACGAACTGTGTACACACCCCCAAAATGACACTTTTTAACACATCATAATAAAAAAATCTGAATTGTGTTTTGAACTGAACCTAAACTGGCACACTCAGAAGAACCATAATATTAATATAACATCTTAAAAAAGGGTTAAAATAGGTGCCCTTTAACTGAACCATTGATTTAAGCCATGTCTGTGTTGGCACGGCTTCCATCAGTTTTATTTGAGACTTAATATTCCGCAAATTATGATTTGTGAACATGCACTAATTAATGTCTCTCATGAGCAGGAGTAATAAGAGCTGATGTCTGTGTTATTTCATGAAATAAGGGGGGAGAGGCCTGGACATCCATTTGCATTAAACTCACGGGCATCAAAGGCGCATCGCGGACATGCGCGCTGACAGCCAGTTATCAGTCTCACGCAAACCCTAGGCTGTCTAAATAATGTCTCTAATGCGACTTTCGACATTCGAAAATGTTTAAAATCGACCCTGCATGGGCTTAGATCATCCGATGAGACGTCCGAATGGCAGCTTTCCATGAGCTCCGGAGGAAACCTGTTGATCCGAAGGTAAATGTTAGGTGAGAAATAAGCGTTTAAATATTGATCTTTACGGTGCAGAGTGAGAACGCAACGAATGAAGACTGACAGGCAGCATGCAGTGAAACATCCAAGACACCGCATTGCACTTGTCAGTACACATGAATGCTGACTTCCCTTTCTTTTTAGCTGTCGAATTTATTGTATCAAACTGCTCAGCCCACCTTCTTGAGACAGAGTGCGTGTTTAAATAGTAGTGCGAGTAAGATTTAAACTGAACACAGACCTTTTTGACACATTTAAGCTATGAAATGTATGTCTTTGACGATTTGACAAAAAAAACAGTACTTGTGATTTTTCCTTGAACCATTCGTTGCATGCAGCAAAAGATGTTGCTATGGTTACATCATCACGCCAAGGCGATTTCTGTTCGTTCGCACTCTCATTTGTAACTTTTGTGGTTAAACGTAGCCTACAAATCTGACCTAAATTAGTCAACTGGTTTCACCAAACTTTCATAACTCGCAGGCTGATATATTTAATGTTAGACAAAACAACTTTGTTGACATTTAGTGTACTGGTCCATGAAGAAGAAAAAAACATTTAGTAAATATTTTCATTCCACAGAAGTATTTGAGTTGAAATATGTTCTTGTAACTAGCCTATCTACAAAACTGAAAACAGTGCGTTATGCTGCTTTAAGTTGTTAAATGGTAGGTTACTTGTTATTAAGTTTGAGGTCACCTGTTTGCTAATTACGCTGCTTTCATATCTAGCCTTTCACTGTGTTTTCCCACTTTGTTGTCCACAACACCGCCAGGCGCTTAATGTCCTATCAGGTAGGTTGTAAGGACATCTGTCCCAGGTAATTACCGTCGTTCACAGTTTAAGTCCGTTTACAGCTGCTAAGCCGCCCCGGTAAGCGCATTACCTTAGCAAGGCAGCGCAAACACTAGCGCTCGCGCAGTCCGTGATGAGCGCGTGCCGACCGAGAGAACCTCCCGGAGAGGTGCGAGACTCCAACCCAGATTACATCAGCATGAATAACAGATTACAGCAGGCGTTATCAGAGTGATCAGCAAGATATGAAGTGAACCGTCACTACAATTTATAAAGCCTGTCATCGGTTACTGAAACAAACGCCAGCGCTGCCAAATTGCGTCATTGTCACTTCCCGCCAAACGTCACCTCTACTGTCGCAGGTAAGAACTGTCAGGTGTCAATGCCGGTTAGTGATTAAGATGCTGAAATCCACCTAAGTCTCGCTTGAGTAGGATAAGAAAGGAACAAATCTGTTTGTTTTTGTTGTTTTGTATTTTAAATATGTTCCAGAGTTTGATTGTCAATGGTCCTGACATAGTTGTTCTTCTTTTTTTGTAGATGCCAGCAAGAAAGTGGTGGTAATTCAGCACTCAAAGAATTGAAAATGATGGGTATGTATAAAGTGTTATTTTTAGCCTTCATCAGTGTCCTTTTGTCTCAGTTAGTATAAATATTACATGTGTTCCGCTGTACAGATTGTCATGTGGGCTATGAGTTGCTGTCATTGCTTGTGTACATGTGATTAATATATTTATGTGTATGCGCATTTACACAGACACACAGCGTGCTTTGGTGGCAGTGGAGCGTCTGCAGGAGAGGCTGAAAAAGAGAGGAGAGCTTCCTGCTGAAGAAAAACTCAGTCTGCTTAAAAGTGTCTTACAAAGTCCCCTGTTCCACCAGATACTTATCATGCAAGAGACTGGACAACAGCGTAAGCAGCAGCAGGTCAGAGAATATAACATCATCATTCTGATGCATGACACAATTTTTTAAAAATCATGCATTAACATACAAATATATCAAAACATTAAACAATGTGCTGATTAAACAGTTTTAAATTACTAGACACCATTTAGTTTCACATTTCTGGAAACCATTTCTCATTATCATGAAAATGATATGAAAAGTAAATGATTATAATTTTCCAAATCGGATAATAGTGACATTATTATGAAATGACACAGCTAACCCCATTGCGTTGCCTCTATCATTGCCATGGTAACTGATATTGTAGCAACCAAATGTGAATGTCTAATGAAAGTATATTTTATTACTGATATCCAAGTCCACCACTAATACTTGAAATTAAATGTATTTGTGATTCCCTTTTTTAACCTATTGTCAGCATACATTTTTATTTTCCCTGATGCAAGCAGAGCTTTTTCACACCTTTTGTTTGACAAAATGTTGACAGGGACCCACAAATATAATATATCAAGGTTTCTTCTTTAATCATCAAATGTATTCTTTGAATAAATTATATTTTAATGGGTCTAACATATTATTTTGGAGATATTTTTAATGAATAATTAGTAATTTTATATTTTATTCTCTGTATTTTTTCAATTCTATTGTAACATTACTCTTGTAATAATTCAAATCAAAATTTGAGCTATTTATTTATTCAGATTGTATTACATAATTTTAGTTATTAAAGTACAACATTATTTATTAGATTATTTAATAAAATATTTGTTTTATTCTCTTTAAACTATTTATTGAATCACATTTTTGAAATTGTCTATTTAATCTCAACATCATTTTTATTTTTGAGCTTTTTTATGAAATGTTTGTACGCTTTCCTTGAACACAATTAATAGGGTCCCTGAACCCCAGCTTAAAAGCCCTGTGGCATACGTCATGTCTGGCTGAGGTTTATTTTTGGCTCAACTAAAATATGATACAAACTTACGGGAAGAAAATTATATTTTTTTATTTCAGGTTTACAGCAAATAAATTACACTATTTTGGCATCATATTTGTACAATTACAAAAGCAAAGATCTGTGATAAAGCATAGCGCTAAAAAGTGAATCGGGCTAATCGTGTATTTTTCATTTTTGTTCAAAAATGAAGCTTGATTTCTCACTCAGAGTTCATCGCCAGTGTTGAACACAGCAGATTTGTAATATTTATTTTTTGCTTTTTATCACATAAATGAATAGATAATAGAGAGGTACTTTATTTATTACTATTATATAGCTGTTCACAAATCCAACGTGTATTGGATTCTTGAAAAATAATTTTGAAATATATGAATGCACTGAACTAGTATTTTAGCTTGTGTTTGCTATCTTTTGCTGTGTTTAGTATAATATCTCTGCAGCCACATTGACCTACAGTATAGGGCACTTATGCATTTCCAAAGAGAATCCCAGTCAGAGAAGGTCAGAGAAGCCCGCTATATGAGTGGGAGAAATGAGAGGTTATTCAAGGATAACAGGGTAGTGTCTCAGAGGTGGTCTGGGTTCACGGTGTGTGTGTGTGTTTGTGTGTGTTTGTGTGTGTGAGTGTGTGTGTTTGTGTGTGTGTGTGTGTGTGTGTGTGTGTGTGTGTGTGTGTGTGCATTACAGACAAACAGAGTAGTGATGGGAAATGCTCTTCTGAAAATGGCCTGTGTTAGCCCAGGCTTTCAAAGAGCAGCTCAGGTAATTCCGCTCCTTAGATATCCTCATAAAATAGGCACAGTAGATGCAACATTCTGATTTATTCAGTACAGCCACAACTGATTGTGTTACAATCTTCTAGCAGACCAAAATGAGAGGATCAGCAGATGCTAGATGACTTGAGTGACTTCAGTAAATGGCTGTTTGTCATGAAAAACTGCATGTTTATGGGTGTACCAGAATGACAAGATGTAGCTACTCCAGCAAACCTATATCTCAGATAATCCTTGCGCTCATTGTGCATTGGTCAGGCCACTTGGCATGGATAATCACAAGCTTAATAATAAGTTGTTATGAGTCATGGTTTAATCAAGCTTATGACTTCCTGTCACATATTGTGATGTAATAGACTTCTGTGAACAAATGTAGTAAGATCTTTAAGGAAAGTTGTTGAAATCAAACATCAAATAGATTTATTTTTAAGTACTTGTTTTAATAATAGGTTTCAATGAGCAGGAACAAAAACAAGAGTAGCCAGCTGTGCTGTTAGCCTGCTGTTGTGGCATATGGTCTGCCATTATAGACCTCTATATTTATCCAATAGTTTTTATCATTCTTCAGAAATATCTTCATAGAAACTCTGTGTTAATTAGTATTTTGATTGCCAAGCAAATCATTTAGGAAGTGTCTCCCTATATTCTCAAAATCTCAATAAAATTAATGTTTTCAATACAAATGAAAAGGCTGCGTCTTTTGGTAATTAATCAGTAAAAGAATGAGCATAAATATTCATTAATTAATCTTTCTTCGGCTTAGTCCCTTATTTATTAGGGGTCGCCACAGCGTAATGAACCACCAGCATGAATAATAGTGTCTTATTTTAGCTGATTGTGTTCATATTCATAAATTGTATTTCAAACAAGGGTCATTTTTTTGGGGAGGGGGGGTAAATGAATTAAAAAAATATTAAAAATATGCAGTGGATTCAGATCAGCATTCTAAATCAAAATTCAGCTTTGTATATTTGCATATTATGTAAAAATAGGTCAAATTGCTTGACATATCCTTGGTGTGTGCATTTGTGTTTGTGTATAATGTGTGTGATGCATTTAGACAGATGATTCTTTGAAAACAGCAGCAGGGACCAAACGGAGGCCGTATAAGCTACTTACCTGAGCTGACCACTTAATCTGTGCTGAAAGGAGAGAGGCAGGGGTCAGCAAGTCACACACTCACTTCTGTTATGGTGGAGACTTTCCATTCACTTCTGTTGTTTTTATGCTGACTGAGTAAAGGATTTTTGTTTCCCTACCTCTAAACCTAACGGTTTCTGCACTTTTATACTTGAATTAAGGTTGATTAGTATTTTAAACCTGGTCACCATATAGCAAACAGAAAGTGACAGAAACACACAAATACTAAAAAAAAAACAAATTTAGACCCTTAATTGCACATATTTGTGTATTTTGCCATCAAACTTGAAACACTGAAATGTACACCACTAAACTAAATACACTGTACACTTTAAACTAAATATAAATGTAAGCTCTTGGCCAGATTTGCATAAACAGTTGGTTGGCAGACTGGCTGAATTCTAACAATGAGCTAATGTTTTACCCGACAGACTTCAATCATTTAGACATATATCGCCATGACCACATTTAAACTTGTTTATATTTTATGAGAAATCATTATGAGGATAACTGAGCTGTTACTGGCTCTGCATAAAATGGATAGAAATGCTGCACTTTCTTCTTCACATTGCCCATCAACTGTTTGTCAATGTAAACCCCCTCTTTTGGGTCAAGTCTACCTCAGAATTTTTTCAAAAAATGCTCCGAGATGGGCATGGAGCTCTACAAGCAGAGAGAGGAGTGGGCTACCCAGCAGAGCAGGGGAAAAAAGAGAGGAGCGAACAACTGATGTCAGTTGAGACCCACAATTTTATAGTTTACAAAGTTAAAATGTAAAGAAATAAGTAATTTAATGACCTGCTACATATGTTATTCGTAATTTCCTACACATAACCACAATTTGTTATATCATTATAAAGATAAATAGTGTTTATATAAACACTATAAATGAAGAGGACTTCTCTCCTCCTCAATCCCTGGGGTCTGAATGCAGACACCCAACAAAAATGCTTGCTGCAAACCAACAGCTTTGCTGTATCAGCCTTGACAGCATCGCAGGGAAAAACATGCAACAAACCCCATGGATTATGGAAACAAACACATACGACCCGCGCAGACGCAGTCTCACCCATTGAGTCTCACAGCAAGGCAGGTCTGTCATTGGAAAGCATGTGCTCTTATGAAGAATTAAGAAGCAGAGTCTTCTCATAGGATAAGAAAGCATCGCTATGAATAATAATGAGAAACTGATCCGTCATCACTCCACCAGCAGATTCGCGCTACGTCACAGATTTTGATCCCGCCCCAAAAATTATTTTAAACCCGGAAGATGAAATTAGCTGACAAGTCTGTTCAAATTTCAAAAAAGTATTCAAGGGTGTCTAGAATCTTTAATTCTTCTCAGAATTATTTAATAAACCTAAAGAACAACATGAATTTTGAATAAAGTCGTTTGTAATATTATACATTTCTTCACATATGATTATGATCAATTTAAAGGGTTAGTTTACCCCAAATTGAAAATTCTGTTATTATTTACTCACCCTCTTGACATTGCATTACCCTGAGACTTTCTTTCTTGTGTTCTTTAGAACACAAATTAAAATATTTTAGATCTGAGAGCTCTCTAATCCTCCATAGACCCCAAGGATTATCTTGAGTTGTTCAAAGTTCAGAAAAGACGGCAAAAACATTGTCAAAACCTGACCACTTTAGTGGTTCAACTGCAATCATGCCAACCTCCAAAAACACTTTTGTGAGCCAATTTTTTTTTTAAATGATTTTGTTTGTCAACGTCTTCTCTTCCTCATCAAGTTATGAGAGTGAGTGTTTACTACGGGCAATAGGCTATGACATTTGCATGTTGCTCTGCTGACTCTGGGCAAAATATGCTCCCTGATGACCTGACAAGAAAGAGCTTTTTAATGATTTAAGCTTTCTTAAAATACTAGAATTTATTTTATTGGTTTAATATTATTATTGTTGAGTTTTGTGTTGCTATAATTCAGTAATATGAATGTTTTGTGTCTGTACAGGTTTCTCCCAGAACATCGTCTGCTCCTCAGTCTTTAAATGATGACAGAGATGTCCTGAACTCGTCTCACCCCTCGTGCACTCTGAGGTACAGAGACTCTTACCTCTCAGCACAGCGGCGCAGTGACCGATGTCGCTCCTCCAGTCATGTGACTTTTGCCCATTACATCACAGAGGACATTTCAGTACTGCAGTCTATGGCAAAGGTACCTCAAAACACCATAATCCTCAATAAAACACATGTAAGATTTTAATCATGCGGAATTTAATAAATACTGCAACTACATCTTTCAAAAGTAACAGTTTGTGTCCATTCTTTGTTACTTTTTGCGTTTATTGCTGTTTCTCAGGGTCACACTGTGCTTAGCTTTGACCTGGAGAAGGGTGAAAGCGCTTTAGGTGTCAGCATTGTTAACCTGGAGATTGAAAGCAGTGGAGGTCACGGTATCTTCATAAAGGAGATTCAGACAGACTCTGTTGCTTACAGGTATAAACTGACATTGATGAAGTACAGCGCAGCAGAACTTCACTGATTAAAGCACATTTTTCAAAATGAGCACAGGTTAATTTGAAACTATTTTTTACCCCATCTGTTAGTGACGGGCGTCTCCATGAAGGTGATCAGATTCTAGCAGTGAACGGCAAGCAGTTTGATTCGTCTGTAACTCACGATCAGGCTGTCCAGATTCTTCAGGAAGCTGCTTCTGTGGTAACATTAACTATAGCCAGAGAACCAACTTCATTCAGCCCTCCAAAGGTGAGCCACGCTCCGGCCTTTATGAACAATTCATTTTAAAGCTCCTTTTTATTTTAATCTCATTATAAGTCATCTTTCTAAAATATGCCTAAAATAATGTGTACAAAAGCCTGTTGAGACTTTTAAAAGTGCCTCTGAAGTGAGCTGAATCATATTTTACCTTAGATTTTATACTGTTATGTCTTATGCCTTATAGCTGCCTCACTTTAACATGCAGCTTAAATCCGTTACAGCTCAGCAGTAATTTGATTACATTACCGCAAACGCAGTACATCTAACATTTGAAGTGTTAGAGCTTTTTATGTGAGGTTGTTAGGTTTGGTATGTGCTTTGAAAGAAGAGTCTCCTGTGTCTCCACTGAAATACTTTTTCTCAATGGTGATATTCTATCCATTAATATAAAATGTAGCTTCCACATTTAGCAAGACTTTTTCAATGCATTGTTGTCCAAAAGTTTGGCTTAGATTTTTTATGTTTTTGGAAGAATTATTTTAGGCTCAGTAAGGTGTTTATTTGTTCAAAAAGTAATAATAAAGTTCTGTAAAATAATAAAACAATTCCATTTTAATATATTTTATAATGTACAGTGCTCAGCATAATTGAGTACACCCCACTATGAAAAATAAATATATTTCTATCCATTTCTCAGTGAATATAGGCAATGTATTTTGGTGCATTTAAATAAAACAGATTTATTAAACAGATACATTTTTTAAAAATAATATTTTAGTCACCAAACATATTTAGAACTTTAAAGATAATACAAATAATTCAAGCAAAATATTGCAAAAAATGCACAACCTAAAAAATGTTAACTAATTATTTATTATTATTTTTTGCCTCTTGATTTTTCCTTTTTTTAAATTTGTATTTAATATTTAAAAAAAATATATAAACATAAATTTGGGTGTACTAGTTTTTGAACCGTTGTCGTGCAGTAAGTTGTTTTGTTAGATAAGCTCCAGATTTGGCTTCAGTACTGACTAATCTGATGTATATGCACAAATATAATATTGTATAGCTTCCTATTAAAAATGTGAATTTAAAAGATAGATTTGTGAGGAGTGTATTTATATATGCTGTGCACTGTAGTATTTCACGTGTAATGGCAAAGCTGAAATTTGAACAGGCATGAAACCAGATGTTGGTGTCACATGATCTTTCACAAAAGAACATTTGTAATGTGTTTATTTGAAACCGAAATATTTTTCAATAAAATCTTCTTCACTGTTTTACTTGTTACTTTGCAACTTGTTAAAAAGTCTGAAATTAAATATTTGGAAATGTCAGAAAACTGATTCAAAGTTTAAAAAATATAGAGGAATATTACATATATTGTACATCATTTATTTGCCAATAATCAAATAAGGATTTTTTTTAGCATGTCAAATTATATTAGGATAGACAGGCTAGTTTTCATCGTATGAAGGTGTCTCGACTATGAGGTTTTCAGTCAAATCTCCAAACATTTTTATTACACAGTGTGACATGCCCTGTTAATGGTGAAAATTCTGGAAATGATCAGTAATTCAGTTTAGGGTTGTATCTAAAAATAAGGCATTTCCTCATAGTCATGACCCATATTTAAATTTGGTTCCCCAGCCTCGACAAATTTATCACATTGAGTTGGAGAATGATGGATCAGGCCTGGGATTTGGCATTATTGGAGGACGGAGTACAGGTACCATGGTCAAAACCATCCTACCTGACGGTGTAGCTGGAAAGGTATTGTATGCGACAATAGATTAATATACAATATAATTTAATTTGTGGCTTTTTTTGGATACAAGCAGATTCAGCGTAAAGAAGAGTGGCCAAATACCTTGACATGTGTTATTGTGTCTGCTCACACAGGACAGGAGGTTGCGCAGTGGTGATCTTCTCCTTAGTATCGGGGATGTGGATGTGTCTGATATGGGCAGTGAGGAAGTGGCTCATGAGCTCCGTGTTGCAGGTTCCCATGTGAGACTCATCATTGCCAGAGAAATCGCTGATAGTGACCCCTTACCTGTCTCTGCACAGCAACAGGATACTCAGAAGAAACAGGTGCTTATAAGGGGAATGTGTGTTGGTGGGTATGGGTATGGGTATGATTGTGCATGTATCTATAAACTGTGATATGAACTGATCACTCAAAAAAGTTTTTCACATACTCACTTTCATTGTTTCATAACCCTTTTGAAATGTATGTTTCCTTTATGGTATTTTCATCCTTTTTGAAGCTTCCTTGACAGATTACTGAACTGTTACTGTTATTATATTATTAGAAACAGATACAGTTATATAAGATATAGCAAACTATTAGCCCCCTGTTAATTTTTTTTAATCATTTTACCAAATGATGTTTAACAGAGCAAGGAATTTTTCACAGTATTTCTGATAATATATATTTGTTTGGATAAAGTGTTATTTGTTTTATTTCAACCAAAATCAAAGCTGTTTGATTTTTTTTTTAAGTTAAGGTCAATATTATTAGCCACTTTAAGCAATTTATTTTTGATTGTCTACAGAACAAACCATTGTTATACAATTTTACAGGGGGCTAATAATTGAGAAGGGCTAATAATTCTGGTTCAACTGTATGTGTTACCAACCATCATTAAGGCATAGTTCATCCAAAAAATGTATAAATGTAAAACCTCATGTTGTTCCAGACCTGTGAGGCCCTCTTTGCTTATGGAACACAAAACTAAATATTTTGAAGAATGTTGGGAACTAAATTTTTCTCTTCTATTCTGTTAACTAAAATAACTCAGAGATCAGAAGTATTTAAAATATTTCATGATCAATATTCTTCAAAATATGTTCTGTTGTGTTAAAGGTTGGAAATGAGAATACATTTAAATGAAATTGTGCTGTAAAGTCATCATTTGATCATTTGTCCTTTCTAAAAATTCCCATTTTGGATTTCATAAAAGAACAGAAATATACATTTGTAATGACATGAAGGTGAATAAAGGATTCATTTAAATTTAAAGAACTTTAAAACTATATAACACTCATTTGTTGTTGTGTCCAAAACATGGGAGGAAAATCCAGATAAATATACAGTATATATTTTAAAAAATAATAATAAAAAAAGATAAATTAACAACAGCAACAACAAAAAAAAGTAACAGAGAAATATTTCATAAGGCCCATTGTTATTATGTCATTCATTTCACTGTATTATGTTTTTTAAAAATCTAATTTGTTTGTAGACCCAGTAATAAATGAAGCATTATCTTTCTACAGGATACAGTTGAGCAAAAGGGAAAAAAAGAGAACACAGTGGATAAGGATGGACAGATTTGCATTGGGAGCCACATTATTGGTGTAAGTAAAATACAGATATTAGTTTTTTCTTTTTGCTTTCCTTGTATGGACATGTAAGGTAAACTGTAGCATTAGTAGCATTGTGAGTGTGTGTGTGTGTGTGTGTGTGTG
>CAIGQZ010032649.1:4664373-4677114 GCA_903798205.1 Danio tinwini | reverse complement strand
TTCTTTAACACAGTTACATCCGTACACCATCTCCTGTTGATGTAAAACCATCTCCAGTTGATGTATAAGCCGCACGAGGCGATTACAACTTATAACACACAATTAAATACATATTTTGCAAACTATACAAAATGAGGCAAAATGTTTTATCACACTTACATGTTATGATACAGAGGAAGAAGAAACTGGTCAATTTGAACTGTTACTGACAAAGTCCCTGTCAAAGTCTGACAAAGTCCCATACATAATAGTCTCTGCTGCTCCTTCAATAGCAAACGACCGGAGAATCTCGCATTGCAGTGTAGGTTATTGTATCAAAAATCTGAAAAATGACAGGAACAAACAAAGCACTAGGTTGGCTATACTGTGGTATTGTTATAAAAATGAACTTTAACCCTTTATTCCCTGCAGCTGAATCTCCATCTGTCAGTGATCGTCATCTTCGTGTCATAATCAGTACCGTGATCCCATTCGCCTTTGCTAGTGTCTGAAGTAAAATCACATTCACATTTTACCAGAACTAGAACTCCATATTTGGTGATGTACCGTATCGCCATCGATACGATCAAACAAAAGATATGAACCCCACTCGATTCGTTTATTCAACTCTGAGTCAACTATTTCGCTAAAGAATCAATAGATTTAAACAAGGTGCACTTTTAGATTTAAACCTCAGCTGGATGATTTCATTCACTTAGAGCTGTGTTACACACTGCATAGAAGGTCATTTTCAAAAACCCATAATAGGAGCTCTTTTACTGACTATATTATCGATGCTGTAAAAGACACCCCTTGAACTTGAAAACAGTCAAGAACACAGTCTACATAAGCTTTGCGTGACTAAAATAGTTTTAAAACATACCTGTCTAAAAGTAATACTCCAGCCATGGTGTCACCCTTCAGATTGTGGTTTTGAACTGCATAATGTCATTTCCCTCCGGCATGCAAAAGTAATTCCGATATTAATTCAGGATTTGGAAAAGTTTTGATTCTGCATTTTTGGCAATACCCCTTTCAACAAACAAGTTTCTTTTCATAGATACAAGGCAACCTGGTCTTTCAGAAAGAAGCCTTTCAGGTTGATGCAGAGTTTGCCTGATGTCACTCACTCTGTCAGCTGTAGGTGGACATGCATGCCGTGCAAATGACAGATCTATCTGCGTGAACAGGCTGCACAGAAATTCACATTTAAATTTGTTGACAGACAGTTTGAGTTACCTGTCGTAATTGAGTTATTTGTCAGCCCGACAATTTTTAATTGGACTAACATTTTTTTGTCTCATGACTTACCCAGAATCAAAAAATACATATAAACACATTTAGATCATTTACTTTTATCATTACCATTGGAATGTGAAGAGACTTTCAACCAGCACAACAAAAAAAAGTTTCTCAAGACAATCACCTACTGCACCTTTATTTGTTTATTATTTGTGTATAACATGCAAAATGCTAGCTTTGGAATTCTCCTAAAAAATATAATAATTAAAATCCTATTTTCCTTACAATCACCTTTTTACAGCTTGAAAGGTAATTTGAAGTTTGGTTAAATTGACTTTTGTTCTGGAAAGGATAAAAGAATTTGCATTCTGTTCATATGCATGCACTATTGAACGTGGTTAGGGAATTAAAACTTCAGATCCAAAAGATCCAAAGCAGCATTTGCTTAATTGTTCAAATTTGTGTTACCTGTGTCACATTGTATATTTTGCAAGTCCACTTGGTTCTGTGGTGGTCTTTGGTTTTAGACTGTATGTTGTGAACAGGTCTCAGTAACTGTGGCTCGTGGGTTTCTGGTTACTGGAATCTTTAAATAATTAATGTCTCTTGAATTCTAACACCAGGCTGCTAAAAACAAGTGGTGCGTTTGTGTTTATGTGTTCAACAGCTCTGAAATCGAGTTTAGCTAGTCCTGTAGACACATTTTTCCTTTTTCTTAGTGAAGTTAAGAGTCGTGGACTGCATATGTAATTGTGTCCAGACAGAGGCTAGAGTTGGACAAGAGTTTTGAGTGGGAGACTTAATACAGCTTTTGTCACTGGTAGGAAAATGACATCCAGGACACAGGAGCTGAAATAACAGGCAACTGCCACTCAGAACATAACCACCAGCACAGCACTTTCCAGGTAGGCTACATATACAATGTTTTCAATATGCTAATACTAATGTGATTTTTATTTTTTGTAAAAGTGTGGTGTAGTATACTGCTTTTCAAACTCTTGATGTGTGTAGGTTTTTTTTTTTCAAAGCATAAACATTTTTTGTTTTGTTTTTGTAGGCACCATCTGAAATATAGATGTAGAAAGGGAATGACTTTTGTGGTGTCCTGCAGCAGTAGATTATGTAAACAGTGTATGTTTTCAACTAGTTCCACTCAAGCAGTGAGTAGGCCAAAGAGAAAGTGTTGTTTTTTTTTCCACTGACCTAATTTAGTGTGGTCATTCTAGCTGCCGGGGTTTAACTGGGGAGGATATTTGTTGACAGGATTTGTGTGACATCATCTCTTATTCACATGAGGGTTTTGGTTTTCTTAAGACCACAAGTATGTACAGCGCTCACCATCTGATTGGCTTGTTGAGAACACATTCCTTTTTTTGTTTTTAATTAACTTTTTGTGGACAACACGGTGGCTCATTGGTTAGCAATGTCACCTTACAGCAGGAAGGTCGCTGGTTCAAGTCCCGGCTGGGCCAGTGGAGTTTGCATGTTCTTCCCATGTTTGCATGGGTTTCCTCTGGGTGCTACAGTTTCCCCCACAGTACAATTACATGATTTAATAGATATAGTAGTGTATGAGTGTGTGTGTGTGTGTGTGTGTGTGTGTGTGTGTGTGTGTGTGTGTGGGAGTTTCCCAGTACTGGGTTGCAGCTGGAAGGGCATCCGCTATGTAAAACTTATGCTGGATAAGTTAGTGGTTCATTCCGCTGTGGCGACCCCTGATGAATAAGGGACTAAGCCGAAGGAAAATGAAATGAAATGAATTTTTTTGCCACTTCTGCTAATGGTGAACAAAACATTTCATTATATATCATACAATCTTTTTTATTCCTTGAGAATGTAATAATTAGCTGCCTTTTTTGGTTTCAACTACATTATTTTTTTTAAAAAGTTATGCAAAGTGTAACTTAATATTTTGTAGTCAGTTTAAATGATATAAGTTGAGATGACAAAAAAAATAGTTTGATTCAAGGATTTAAGAATGTTTGTTTTTACAGTGTACATAGGCTTGATTTTGGTGGAGGGATCTGCTACACTGCTGATGCTGTAGAACAAGAATACATTCATTAATTCAGCCTAGTCAAGATAATGAAAAGTAGTGGCTTTAAAAGAAGTAAACCCGCTATTACATTTCTACAGGTGACGCTGGCAAGGAGCTGGGGAATAATAAGCGTTCATAATCGCACTGTATTGACCTTATTCTTCACTTATTAGTGGGCATTTAAACTTTATTGACTCAAGACTTATTCGCTTCCATTCATTTCTAGCCATAAACAACATTTCATTATGCTGTTTGATATTGCCATTGATATTTTGTAATAATATTATTTTAGCTTTTTATGTAAAGTCATAAACACACTTGTTTGTAGAGCAAGAAGTTTGACTGTTTTTTGCCATTTACTATTCTAATTTATTTCTGAATCAGAAGTTCTTAAGCAATCGCAGAAATGAGCACACTTCTGTATTGCAGAAGTAGGTTATATATGATACAATATAAGTGCAATACATACAATATGTATTTTGTATAAGTACAAAGAAAAAAAGCTCAATATGCAATATAAGTAGAAACGTCCTGTCAAACTTATTAGGTACACTTTCACATTAATACAAAAGCTCATATGAAAATGATTTTGTGGGACACATTATTCTTTTTTTTTTCCACATACAGTACACTACTCGTCAAACGTTTGGGGTCAAAAGGGTTTTTAAATGTTTTAAAATAAGCTTATCTGGCTCACCAAGACTGCATTTATTTAATCAAAAATACACTACAGATTGTACAATTGTGAAATGTTATTGCACTATAAAATAACTGTTCAACAGTAGTTTATAGTTTAATTTAATCATTAATACCAGTGGATGAATTTTAAAGATGAATTTTCAGCTTCATTACTCCAGTCTTCAGAGACACATGATCCTTCAGAAATCATGCTAATGTTAGTTATTATTATTATTATTATTATTATTAATAGTAATAATAATAAAAGTAATAATGATTGACGAAATAATTTCATTTGAAACTACATACAATAAGAAAGCAGTTATTAAAAAATGTAATAAGTATTAAACAATTGAACAATAATTTTTACATTTAATAAATGCCACCTTGATGAACAAAATCATTTTCTTAAAAATAAATAAACAAAAAACTAACGGCAAATTTTTGACAGGTAGTGTATATTACTGCAGCATTAAATGAATTTCAAGCTCCGCTCTCAGGCCATCCAAGATGAAGGTGCCTTTTGTCTTTCGCAAAGATCTCATAGCTCAAAAAATGGTCTTTGGTGGTTCATAAAATGTAAGTTAACGACAGGCAGCACTTTGAGAATATTTGATGTACAATCTCACGTCAACTCGTGTTTTGGGGCTGAAGCATATAGCGGGCTTGTTTTAAAGCACTTCACCCCAAAGGTTATTTGTTATTCTTTATTCCTTTAAATAATGTAGCCTAATTGTCTTTTTAATGATTAATGAAGGAATTATAATGCTATGTTTCATTGTTTATCTTTATTTACAAGTAGTAGAGTATTTACAGCTAATCTACAGGCTATTTCTGTCCGTTCGCATCCCATCCCTTTGCCCACCTGGCGGCATAGTCGCAAACTGTGGTCATACCTAAAAAAAAACAATAGTATCTGGATGCAGCCTTTATGATGCAAGCTGAGATTGCATCACTCAGTGTTGCAATTCATTCATTCATTTTCTTGTCGGCTTAGTCCCTTTATTAATCTGGGGTCGCCACAGCGGAATGAACCGCCAACTTATCCAGCACTATTTTACGCAGCGGATGCCCTTCCAGCCGCAACCTATCTCTGGGAAAAATCCACACACTCATTTACACTCATACACTACGGACAATTCCTACTCAATTCACCTGTACCGCATGTCTTTGGACTGTGGGGGAAACCGGAGCACCCGGAGGAAACCCACGCAAACGCAGGGAGAACATGCAAACTCCACAAAGAAACGCCAACTGACCCAGCCCAGCCGAGGTTCGAACCTGCGACCCAGCGACGTTCTTGCTGTGAAGCTCCCAGATTGCACTGCACTAAGTCTGCAGCCAGAGCCCTCTTCAAAAAAACACATTCTTTTTCCTTCAGAGCGGCGGCGGTACATGCTCAGGCGGTAAAGGGCATTTTTTACTCTTATCTACTGTATACTTTTAATACACAGCCTTAGTAAACAATCCTAAGCATGTTTGTTACAGTCTGGAACACAAGCTTCCTATGGTATAATGACATGTGTTCAAGTTTTTACTCACAAGTCAGCTAACACTGTTTGTTTACAGCTATTTTTTGTTTTACCATCCAGCATAAGCACAAAAATAAAACTATTATGGTGAACAATACAACACATCTTCCCTCTCTATTATATATAAACAGCAGGAGCTCACGTGTGAGTTTGATGTCTGTGCGTATATAATTATCATGTGTTAGGAAGCTCACACTCTAGAAAAACAGTTTAAAAAGAGCTTTTCAATGGCGGTGTATAAACGTAGCATATACATTTTTTACCCGAATTTGGCCTTTAACAAAAGGTCACTTTGGACCCTGTCTGTCTGATAAATTGGGTCAGGATTTGGAAGACATTTGCGAACATTAGAAAATTGCATTTTCTTGTCTTGACAACCAGCACTGTATTTGACATCATCCGCTGACAACTTTAAAAAAAGCTCAAGAAATTGCTCATCAGAGGATTGTTCTTGTTGCTGTGAATGTCATTCAGTCACACATTTGCTGGCACCGACTCGCCTGGGATGTCTCTCGAGATCTGGATGCCTGTGCACTAAATAAACACTTTCAACACTGGAAATGAAGCATTGCTGCAGGACAGATGTTTAAAATGGTTCTTAGCAGCTCCAGAGATCTTTTCACTTTCCGTTTACCGCATACGCAATGAAAATAGGCCATTTCACTGATTAAAGATGCCTAATGCATTTCTCTGTTTGTGTTCCAGACAAATTCCCACTCTCAGAAGAGCAAGATGGAGGCTGAACCCGTCTCCATTCCCTCTAGTGGCTATGAGAGAACCATAACTGTAGTCAGGGGAAACTCCAGTCTGGGTATGTTAACACTGTTCGTTACATTCTTCCTGTCTGTCTTCTTATACATCCTCAGTATATTTCACAGAGATATGAACTCTGTGAGAGAGCTGTAAAATGTGTGTTTGTACGTGTGTAGATGTTGTATGTGTGTTTGTGTGCTAAAGTTCTGGGTGTTGATCCTTAACACCCTTCCAGATCAAACTACACGTGTTATGTTATGTAGGGATGTGAAATTTTGTATTAGTATATGATATAATGTTTCACATATCTTTTTTGCTAATTGTCATGTATTTGTATGTGTTGTTAATATTAGTGTTTTCTTTTAAAAAATGTATGAATGGCACAGTTTTTATTTCTTGCTTGCTGGCCATGTTAGGCTAATAAGTCAGATAGATTTGCACTCTTTGTTTTTTACTGCCCCACCTCTAAATATAATTATTTTCTTATTATATTAAAAAAATATACAGAAAAAATGCTTTTAATTCATGAGACATCTTTAAAAAATCTTACCAACACCAAACTATTAACAACAAAGTATATGAACTTCATTATAAGTAAACTTATTAATCGTTATCGAAGTATTTAATGGCAGCGCTTCCTCACAGGAAGAAGGTCACTGGTTTGAGTCTCTGCTGGGTCAGTTGGCATTTCTGTGTGGAGTTTGCATGTTATTCCCGTGTTCGCGTGGGTTTCCTCCGAGTGCTCCGGTTTCCCCCACAGTCCAAAGATATGCGGTATACAGTGCATCCAGAAAGTATTGATAGCGCTTCAATTTTCCACATTTTTTTATGTTACAGCCTTATTCCAAAATGGATTAAATTTATTTATTTCCTCAAAATTCTTCACACAATACCCCATAATGACAATGTGAAAAAAGAGTTTTTGAAATTGTTACAAATTTATTAAAAATAAAAACCTGAAAAATCACATGTACATCAGTATTCACAGCCTTTGCCCTAAAGCTCTAAATTGAGCTCAGGGACATTCTGTTTCCACTGATCATTCTTTCAGCAGCGTACTTGGAGTTCACCTGTGGTAAATTCAGTTGATTGGACATGAATTAAAAAGCATACATATAAAGTCCCAGGGTTGAAAGTTCATGTCAAAGCACAAACCAAGCATGAAGACAAAGGAATTGTCTGTAGACCTCCAAGACAGGGTTGTCTCGAGGCACAAGGCTGGGGAGGGTTACAGAAAAATTTCTGCTCCTCTGAAAGTTCCAATGAACACAGTGGCCTCCATCATCCGCAAGTGAAAGATTTTTGGAACCATCAGGACTCTTCCCAGAGCTGGCCGGCCATCTAAGCTGAGTGATCGGGCCTTAGTCAGGGAGGTGATAAATAACTCGATGGTCACTCTGTCTGAGCTCCAGCATTCTTCTGTGGAGAGAGTAGAACCTTACAGAAGGACTACCATCTGTGCAGCAATCCACCAATCAGGCCTGTATGGTAGAGTGGCCCGACGGAAGCCACTCCCTGCCTAGAATTTGCCAAAAGGCATCTAAAGGACTCTCAAACCATCAGAAACAAAACTTTCTGGTCTGATGAGACTAAAATGGAACTATTTGGAGTGAATGCGAGGCGTTACGTTTGGTGAAAACCAGGCATTGCTCATCACCAGGCTAGTACTATCCCTACAGTGAAGCATGGTGGCGGCAGCATCTTGCTGTGGGGATGTTTTTCAGCAGCAGGAACTGGAAGACTAGTCAGGATAAAGGGAAAGATGAATGCAGCAGTGTAAAGAGACATCCTAAATGAAAACCTGCTTCAGAGTGCTCTTGACCTTAGACTGGGGCGATGGTTCATCTTCCAGCAGGACAATGACCCAAAGCACACCGCCAAAATATCAATGGAGTGGCTTCACAACAACTCGGTGAATGTCATTGAGTGGCCCAGCCAGAGCCCAGAGCTAAATCCTATTGAACATCTCTGGAGAGATCTGAAAATGGCTGTACACTGTCGCTTCCCATCCAACCTGAGAGAGCTTGAGAGGTACTGCAAAGAGGAATGGGCAAAAATTCCCAAAGACAGGTGAGCCAAGCTTGTGGCATCATATTTAAAAAGACTTGAGGCTGGAATTGCTGCCAAAGGTGCATAAACAAAGTATTGAGCAAAGGCTGTGAATACTTATGTACATGTGATTTTTCAGGTTTTTTATTTATAATAAATTTGCAACAACTTAAAAAAATATTTTTTCACATTGTCATTATGGGGTATTGTGTGTAGAATTTTAAAGGAAATAAATTAATTTAATCCATTTTGGAATAATGGCTATGAATACTTTACGGATGCACTGTAGGTAAAGTGGGTAAGCTAAATTGTTCGTAGTATATGTGTGTGAATGCAAGAGTGTTTCCCTGTGATGGGTTGCAGGTGGAAGGGCATCCGCTGCATAAAACATATGCTGGATAAGTTGGCGGTTCATTCTGCTGTGGCGACCACTGTTTAATAAAAGGACTAAGCTGAAACGCTTAAAGTGGTTTTATGATTATTATTATTTCAGAAACCTTTATTATTAGCATAATATTAGCGTGGCCATTTCTGGAACTGCAGCCTGCAACATTTTGCTCGTTTGCACCTGTATACACATACAAGAATCTGAATGTGATTCAGTACCTTGATTTATTGGCCCCAAAGCCTAGAAATAAGATTAGCTTAGACAAGCTTAGATTAGAGATAAAGGAATTTGGAAGCACCTAATAATGAACATCCAGATGTTAAATATGTAAATATGTGCGCACCTTCTCGAAAATTGACAAAAAAGAAAAATGACAGCAGTGTGAAAGCAGCAGTGAAGAAATTTTTGCACAAACTCTGCAATTCACCAGCATCATATTACCAGAAAAGCTGCTTAAAAATTCACTCTTATGATATTTGATCATAAAGTTTATCTGAAACTATCTCTGCATGTACGATCTTCACAAATCACTCTCAAGTTTAGCAAAACTTTATCTATGCAAGCTAAAGTAACTTCACACTGGTGATTTTGTTGAATGCATCAGAGAGCCAATAGAGTAAGTGACAGTGCTGTCAACTGGCCTAAAGCTCTTCCAGTGGCCTCAGCTCATCCTGCACTGTGTGTTTATGCAACTACAGCATCTCACTCGCTCACAAAATCTTAAAAATACAGAGCCACGGCCTCCCATTAAAACTTGAGCTTGCTCTTTGATCAAGTATTTATTCAGATGAATATTCATCCATTTTGACACAAAGCTCTGCATGAGTGCTATTTAATTCATCAATTCCAGCATTTTCTTTTCTCTTTATTTTGAGCTGTTAGTTATTTACGAGACTGTTAGTTATTTCTGTCGGACGATGGGCTAGAGATTATAAATCGTGATGTGCTGTGTGTCTTTTGTTCTCTTGTGTCATTTCGGTCTTGTGCTGTGCTTTACATGGTCAGATGTGCACTGCTGTAACTAGCGCACTATGATTGTACTGTAATTTGACTGTTCCAACAAGAAACGTGATAAATGGTTGATCGAATTGAAAATAAAAACTGCACTGAATCTCAAATTCTTTACGACCATAGTGTTGTTTCTGTGTTTGCTGTGTGTTTCCTTGCATGTTAACTCTCGTGTGTATTTTGTCGCATGCCTTATCTCTTTGCACGAACTCCTAATTATTCATATCAGCTACATATTATATTTAAAATAGGCTCGCAGGGTGTTTTATTCAAACGGAGAGCAATTTAGACAGATTTATAACAGCTCGAAACGCTACAAAGCCAGCCAGTCACTTTACACCCACAATGATGTCAACTGCACGGTTTGAAGTTCATTATGTAGAGAATAAGCTAAGCGTAATTCTCGTAAAATGAACTGTTGAAGGCACACGCTGTGATTTTAATACAACTCGGAGTCAAAGCCACCACTTAATATACCATGAAGGTGAGTGAGGGGTTTAAAGACCCTCTCAAACACACTGACTCTACTTGGTGGGTTGACATTTTTATTGCTGCTTAGGAACAGTCACACGTTTGCTTTAAAAAGGAGGCCAAGGGCTTCATGGAGTGTATAAATGACAATTAATGGAAGACGATATTCCAATTGGTCCTTTTGAAGATGAGAAATATCTGATATGCTTAAACTTCCTCCCTTTAAGACACACTTTAGCTGGGTATGGTGATCTGATAAGCTTTATGAGACCCTGGACCACGAAATCACTATTAAGCTTCAAATCACTCGAATAAGTATGCTTAGCTTTGAGATTAGAAAAAATATTGGCATCAATCATAAAAGTTGATCAAACTGGGTTTATTCATGGATGCTACTCTAGTGATAGTATGCGAAGGTTGCTTACTGTTATTCAATTATCACAACATCAAAACCTCAATAGTATGATGCAGAAAAAGCATTTGACCTGGTTGAATGGGAGTTTTTGTTTTATATATTGAATTGTTTCCAGGTGGGTGAATGCTTTTTATAAGGGGTTAAGATAATGTATGATAGTCCAGTAGCATCAGTTATCACAAATGGTAGGCGCTCAGAGAGTTTTCGCAAATTGTGACCCCCTTCTGCGTCGTGTACGTGAAGATTTAGATAGATGGACTTCTCTACCACTGTCTATTTTAGTACGAGCCTTGATCAAGATGGTAGTCTTGCCCCAATTTTTATATTTATTCCAAATGATTCCAAAGTTGCACTAGAATTAGGGATGTTAACAGTTGGTTTAGTTCCTTCATTTGGAACAGAAAGCAACCAAGACTAAAATTGACTAAGATGCAACTTCCTGGAAATAAAGGAGGTCTTTCAGTTCTGGATTTTAGGTAGTATCAGTTGTCCACCAATTTTCAGTATGTTTTTGAATGAGTAAGAAATTCTGTCTGGTTAGACATTGAATCAGTCAACTTAAGTGACGGTTTACCAATTTCATTGGCCAGTCTACCATTTGTTTTAGATGTTAAAAGAATATCTGGTCTACGGCAGAAAAGGATCGCAAGTAATACATTAAGAGTGTGGGAAAAAATAAGAAATTGGGAAGGAAAAGGCCATTTTTTGTCCCCTATAACGCCAATACAAGGACATTTTGTGGAGAGATGCTGGTATAACCACTGTAAAAGATTTATTTGAAAAGGAGGTATTGTTATCATTTGAACAGCTGAGAACTAAATATAAATTACCCCCAAATAATTTTTTTATATTTATAAATTAGAAGTTTTGTACAGAAACATATTATCCCTGGATTTTTTTGTTATCCTACCCCAATAGAAAAGGTGCTCCTCGATAATAGATCGAAGTCACTAATAAAGCGTTGTTATGAAGCATTGCTGCTAGGAGCAAAAGTTAATAATGAGGCAAAAAGATCTGGGATGTTCAATCGATGCAGACACTTGGAAACACATTTGTCAGTATGCTGGCAATATATCAATCTGTAATAGAACTAAAGAACAACAGTTTAAACTTTTACATCGTCTCCAAATTACCCCATCACGTAGACATAAGTTTAATTCAAATTATTCTCCATTCTGTTAAAAGTGCAAAGTTGAAGATGATTTTATGCATTGTATTTGGAATTGTATATACTGTATATATATTGAATAAGTATGCTTTCCATTATGGTTTGTCAGAATGGGACAATATTTTGCAGAGATACAGCTGTTTAGAAACCTGTAATCTGAGGGTACAAAAAATACAAATATTAAAAAAAGTTCATTGCAATGCATATTACTAATCAAAAATATGTTTGATATATATACAGTCTTTATGGAACATGACATTTTTGACAGAAAATCAATCATTTTGAAATGCTTTTTTCTCTTGTCAGAAATATGCTGATGCAACATACGAATGGTTTTGTGGATAAGACTATTTCTGTACAAGAAAATTATTTAAAGCTGTGGCTATGAGAAAGCATTGGAACATTTCCACTGTTATTGTTTGTTTAATGAACACTAAATGACAAGACAAACAACTAAGTTAAATTATTTACAATTATTTACTGTAAAACAGTTAATAATCAGCCAGGATTTTAAAGGTTAGGGATATTACAAATTATAAAATGCAAAAAATGCAATGATATCTTGTTACAGAACAATCACATGCCCTGGGGCAATTGTGTGCATGACAGGAGTGTGTCTGTGTGTGTGTAGGAATGACAGTGAGTGCTTTAAGGGATGGTTCAGGCATAATAATCCGCTCTGTGGTTCATGGCGGGTCGATTAGTAAAGATGGGAGACTGGCAGTGGGGGACGGAATTGTTGCCCTCAATGGAGAATCCACCACCAACCTGACCAACGCACAAGCAAGAGCCATGCTGCGCAGACATTCACTGATCGGACCCGATCTCAGGTGCTCACAAACACACTGGGCTTTCATGTTTTATGGAGACACTCCATAGATAGTAATAATTACTATCTCCAATAATAGTTTTATACTCTACAAACAAAGAGGGAAAAAAATAAAGAGAAAAATACAGAGAACATTTAGTAACAATTATTATTATTATTATTATTATTATTATTATTATTATTATTATTAT
>CAIGQZ010032649.1:4652213-4664363 GCA_903798205.1 Danio tinwini | reverse complement strand
ATTATTATTATTATTATTATTATTATTATTATTATTATTATTATTATTATTATTATTATTATTATTATGAATGTTTAGGGTCAGGAGCATTTTTATGCTTTAGAAAAAAGGCCTTGGCTACAGAAACAGTTATGTATAATAATAATTTAAGTATAAATTTTGCCCCTAACAGTTTAAACAGAGCTGTTTTTAGAATATATTTTAAATCATCAGTAATTCAAATCTGCCAATAACCATTCGTTTTGTTGTGTATTAAAGAAAAACATTTGTATAAAAATTGTATAAATGTCTTTTACTAGCCACATTTGATCAAATGATTTTTTTATTCATGATCACAAACATTAGACCACATGATGCACTTCAGTCTTTATTATTATTGTCATGTAAAGTTATAAAATAATATAAAATTAATTAAAATTAAACAAATTTAAAGAAAAAAGGATGTTCACATTTCACTGGTTGTCATAATTGGATTTCTGTTTTTAAAAAAAGTCCCATCAAATCCATAATTGTGTGTGTCTTTTGGTGTGTCAGTGTGATGTATGTACCTGCTGCCTTCCTGGACTTGCACAGAGCCAGTTATTCCCAATCAAAGGAGGAAATGGAAATACACACGCCTGCTGCTGTACAACACAGACACTCACAGAACCTGCCTTTTAAACCCCTGTAAGGAATCTGAGAATTTTTTATTTGTTCCTGAAACCCCCCTTTAAAAAAATCATTACAGAAGCCATCATAGTTCAAAAGGTACAAATATAATTTTAGTTAATAATTGATTATAGCACATTTCAGGTGCTAAAATGTACATAGGAACTAAGCTTTGTTTACACCTGGTATTAACATTTTTTTAAAGTTCCATCACAAATGGACAGCCATGAAATCTCATCTCCTCTCTGACTACTTAATCTTTAAGCAGACTTCTCATTGAAGTGCACTAGCCACATTCACCCACCCATAAACCATAACAGTATACAACGCTACATGACTAATATGCTAATAACACAACATAATATTATATAGAGGGCTGCATGGTGGCGCAGTGGGTAGCACGATCGCCTCACCACAGCAAGAAGGTCGCTGGGTCAGTTGGCATTTCTGTGTGGAGTTTACATGTTTTCCCCGTGTTCGCGTGGTTTTCCTCCCAGATTCTCAGATTAATAAAGGGACTAAGCCGAAAAGAAAATGAATGAATGAATGGAAGAATATTATATGGACACATATACACTAAATACTGTGTGTTTTTGTTAAAATTAAAACTGGTAATTGTAAATAATTTTTTTTGCAAATAAATTAAGTGAACAAAAGAGATTAAAACAGGTTAAAACAGAAGGGGTCTCACACAAAATATGAGCGGAAAAGTCCACATTCCACATCTAAAAAAAATAATGATGGAGAATGTGCGCAGCTGTACATAAACTCCAAGTAAACCTATTTAACTTGGATATTGACTGTAAATCCTAATATGAGCCACAGTTATAAATAATTAAATAAAAATGTATTCTGGTGTAGGTTCACTTTTAGGAAGGTCTCTACACAATTTTTATAAATCAGATCCCAGTGTTTTAAGGTGATATGACTCCTTTGTCTACTTAGGATCTGATTGACCAAAATGCATACCAGGTGCAAACTGGGCTTAAAATCATAATTTAGGGATAAATGATAATATAATCTTTGATACACCTTTTTTGGGGAAAAAAGTACTGCACCAGTGACTTAATTTGTGCCTTAATGAGTCACCCTGGACCAAATAAAAAAACAGCCATAAGTGTAACCTTTTTTTTCAAATGAGATTTATATTATACATCACATTAGGGCTGCACAATATTGGAAAAACCTACATTTCGATATTTAAATTTCCTGTGATTTATATTTTTTTCAAGATAGTTGAATTAATAATTTTAGATTGATTGGGATGGTTTCGTAGAGAAGTGCATAAAATATAATCAACAAATTACAGGTAGAGCAAATATACAATGCAGCTGTATAAATACGACGAAGCTGTATAGTCTTTATTGTGTAAATAATTAAATACAATTAATCATTTTAAAGCTACAAGTGTGATATTTTCCTTGTTGCCAAATGCTTTACACAGGCCTTAAAAACACAAGCAATTGATAAACTTTTACTTTATTATGGATAAACGGAAGTTACTCCGGGCGACGTGGTGGCGCAGTAGGTAGTGCTGTCGCCTCACAGCAATAAGGTCGCTGGTTCGAGCCTCGGCTGGGTCAGTTGCCATTTCTGTGTGGAGTTTGCATGTTCTCCCCGTTCGCGTGGGTTTCCTCCTGGTGCTCCGGTTTCCCCCACAAGTCCAAAGACATGCGGTATAGCTGAATTGGGTAGGCTAAAATTGTCAGTAGTGTATGTGTGTAAATGAGTGTGTATGGATGTTTCCCAGAGATGGGTTGCAGCTGGAAGGGCATCTGCTGCGTAAAACATGTGCTGGATAAGTTGGCGGTTTGTTCCGCTGTGGCAACCCCAGATAATTAAAGGGACTAAGCTGAAAAGAAAATGAATGAATGAATGAATGAAATGACTTCAAAGTTATCATGTGTTCTGAACTGATGTACCATGCTCAACTATAATCCTGACTCCACATTGCGTGTCCTCTGATGTAACTATTGCGTATTTACACATTGCGATATCGATGCTAAAATGATATATTGTGCAGCCCTACATCACATGGAATCTGAATACCTAAGCTTTCCATTATTGTATAATATCTTAAGATATGAAAATATTTGGCTGAAATATAACTACTTGAAAATCTGGAATCTGAGGGTTCAGAAAAACATTGCTAATCAAAAATTGATTGAAATTTGCCACATATTATTTTGGAGCATGATTATTACATCAAAAAAATCTACAATTTTGACCCTTTCAGTGTATTTTTGCTTATTGATAAATGTATATCAGTGCACCATAAGTGGTCCAGGGTGACATATGTGGCGTGCTAATACATCTTTGCTTTGTGCTAGAGAATGTATTTCAGAACAGCAGAGTGTGGTGGATGGTAAAGGAGTAAATGGAAAGACTCAAGCTGAAGAAGAGAATGAAAGAATTGATGAGCACAGCCCAATAAAACAAAGAGAGAATAGTAGACTGGACAGAAACCAAAAGGTGAAGAATGAAAAACCGGCCTTACAGACTGAGAACAGACACGAACAAGAGAGAGGAAAAGACAGACAAAGAGATGAAAAAGAGACACATGGGAAGGATCATACATCATGGACTCAGCCGAGAAGGTGAGCTAACAAAAATGATGGGTTTCACAGAGTCGATCTGTGTTGGGACAACATGGAGGAATTAAGTTAACTTAATACATTTTACATATTTAAGTGGATTGAACATAAAACAATTAGGTTGTCGCAAAAAAAATAAAACTTAAGAATTGTGTTGTTTCAGCTCATTTTAAATAAGTAGTTTGAACAAACAGCAGTTTTCAGAGCAGCATTCTCATGTTGTACACTGGGGAAAAATGCAGGGTTCCACACAATTCAGTCATGTTGTTCCAACCCAAAAACATTAAGTTAACAAATTTAAGCAGATTGAACCTAAAACAATTAAGTAGTCCCCCAAAAAACTCAAGAATTGTGTTGTTTCAGCTCATTTTACATTAGTTTGAAGAAGCAGCATGAATATTTTTTGAGTGTATCCTTCTTGTGTAATGCTTATGGTGTTTGTTTCCTAGAGTGAAATTATCCCGGGCTGGGGGAACGTGTCTTGGCTTCAGTGTTTTTGGAGGTCGTGGTATGGGCAGTCGACTGAGCAATGGAGAAATGAGACGAGGGATTTTCATAAAACACATTGCAGAGGACAGTCCCGCCGCACGCAACAGCACTCTGAAAGAAGGAGACAGAATTCTTCAGGTGTATATCTTTATTAAATAGTAGATCTGGACTATCTGTTCTATAAATTTGTTCTACTCCAGTGCTTACTCTAGCCAGAAATCTGCCTCTTTTAGTGTGTTCACACTTGGCACCTGTTGTGCTTTCACACAGGTAGTGTTTGTCACACCCAGCTGAACCACAGCTTGTGTGCTGTACACACGAGTATCATCCATTGTGTCACCTTTTCAGGTGTTCTCGCCTAAGAGCTGTTTGTCTGTTACATTCTTGAATTTATGTTGGGCAGAATTGAGATGTGACTGTTCCCTTTTCCTTGTCCCACACATACTATATACAATTGAAGTCAAAATGTATAGCCCTCTTGTGATTTAAAAAAATATATATTTTCATTATATATATAATTCATTATATATATGATACTTAAAGGAACAAGGAATTTGTCACAGTATTTCCTATAATATTTTTTCTTCTGGAAAAAAGTCTTATTTGTTTCATTTCAGAAAAAACAATAGAAGTTTTTAATTTTTTCAAGCTATTTTATGTTTAATATTTTTAGCCCCCTTGAGCAATTTTTTTTTCGATCAGCTACAGAACAAACCATTGTTATACAATGACTTGCCTTAGGTTAACCTAATTAACCTAGTTAAGCCTTTAAATTGCACTTTAAGCCGAATACTGTCTTAGTAAAGTATTAAAAGGTTTTAAAACTATTGTTTAGAAATGTGCTGAAAAAATTCTCTCTGCTAAACAGAAATTGGGGAAAAATATAAAAGAATTTAAATTCAACTTAATAACTCTGACTTTAACTGTACATACAGTATATAACAAGCGGTATAAATGTGGTTGGTTGGTTGGTTGGTTGGTTGGGTTGGTAAATTACCTGATAAAAGTGCATTGAAAGTTAATTTAAACAGGCCTTTAAAAATGGTCAAATAATCTAATCTATACTACATATATCTAATCTAACTATAAAACATAGATCACTTCATTTATTTGATTTTATATAGATACATTTTTGAAGTGAATTCAGGTGTGTTTTGAGCAGAAACAGTTCTGTGGCTATAATGCAGTGTGAGCGGCTGCCTCTGTAGGAATTCTCCAAAATGGCAGAGGAAAAAAGCATGCACTGTTTATGCTCTGCTTATGTGTGAGGTGTGAAACCAGGCTTTTGTAGGAAATACTACTGTCTGAAATTACACAAAACAGAACAATAACACTGCAGTCTCGATAAAATATTTGAACAAAAATGTGCAGAAAATAATTATGAGCAGAAGAAATCCCAAAGTACCAACTCTTTGTCAGACATATACGTAAATTAAAGTTGCACTTTATTTGGTAACACTATTTAACAAAATTCCTTTTGTAAGTTACATGTACTTACTAAAGTAATTCATGCATAATTACATGCAATAACTGAAAACAAATGCTATAGCAAGTGTAATGTAATTAATAATGTTTAGTTCATCAGAGGTATATTTACACTGTAACATAAAAACTGTAGTTTGTATAATTGCACAAATAAGTACTAATAAATAATACTTATGATCAGGTTAGGTAATATTGTGTGTTAAGTACCTCAACATATTACAGTTGTTTGTAAATAGAAATAATATAATAAGTACATGTACAATTTATAATAAGCATGATCAAAAACAGGAGAGTATTGCTAATATGTTATAATTCATAGAATAGAGTAGAATGAATATCTAGTAAACTGATTCAGATCCAATTCACTGCCATATATATGTACAGTATGCCCTTTGGTTGCCTTCAAAACATGACTAAGTTGCTGTTTTTATCCACTTTTTACTTTAATAATTGGTTTGTCCACACATCTCTCTGGCAGAGTGTGAATATATTTCCTGAGAACTTCATCACTAATGTTATCCCAAGCCTTCTGTTACTGAAGCTAAAGGCTTTCCTTTCAATTCTGTGAATGAACACGATTGTGTGACATTGACAGTGAAATAGGCCTAGCTTTTTTTTATGACCTAAATCTCCTTATTACGGCTCTATTTTAAGGTTTAGAGAGCATAATGATGACTTTGTAGACATTTCACTCTTTTTATGGCTATTATAATGGCTAATTTCTAATTTAACAAATCTGAAATATATTGTTCAAATAATTTTGTCAGAAAAAGTGTAAATGTGCTAAAAATGTTTTTTTAAGTGTATTTTAACAAAAACTATGGCTGCAGATAATAAATTAATGAACTACTAAGCCATTTAACATGTAGTTAAGTGTTAGAAAGAATTACATTCAGCTTGCACTTAAAAGTATGTTATTTTAATGTATTTATTTCCCAAATAAGTGCTATTTTAAAAGGCATGCTTGTGTGTACTTCTTTTGCACAGTTGTTATAATTTCTTTTTTTTTTTTTTTTTTTTTTTGCATTTGTCATGTTGGATCCATCCGCAATACATTCTCAATCCCTTTCATTAAATGAAAAGGTCAGGCAGAAGATTCTTCAAGATTTCTGCTTTGGTGTTTCGCAGAAGTCATACAAGTTTGATATGTATATATTGATTTACATGCTGATTTTTCTTGGCTCTTGCTATTTATGTGTGGAATATACATCAGATGGCCTGAGGCTGAGACTAGTTAGTGTTGATTCACAGTAATGAGATTTAGATGATGTATGATGATCTCCATCTGCTGGTCATAATAAGCTAATGCATCACTCTGACCTAAATAAACTAGATTAAAGAAAAATCTGTTGACTGGTTGACTTGAAAGTAGAAGTAGACTGAAAGGAATGAGAAACTCTGGAAAAATAACGAAACGCATTGCATTTTTAATGCGTCTGTGTGTGCGTGTGTATGTGTGTGTCTGCAGGTTCAAGGCGTAGATGTGAGTGATTTTACTCATGAAGAAGCCGTTGAAGCGATTCGTCGAGCAGGAGACAGAGTAGAACTACTAGTGCAGAGTCCTCAGGTAACACACAGACACATGCACACATGTACATGACTTATTAATGTTTATTTTCAGTGCCAAACCAACAGTCTTCACCAGTTTAACTGCTTAAGATTTTGGAGAATTAGGGGCTGATTGAATGTATTTTTTCATATGATTTGATCATGCATGATGATGGTTGTGGTTAGAAGGACATTCATGCTTTTTTTTTACAAAACAAAAAGTCTTACATTTTTATAAAAACTAATTTAGTTACACTTTATTTATTTTAAGTCACAATTCAAGCTGTTAACAAACTATTAAAGGTGTGGTCCACTACGATATCATATTTTAAACTTTAGTTGATGTGTAATGTAGCTGTGTGAATATAAACAACATCTCTGAATGTAAGACGCTCAAAGTTCAATGCAACGAGAGACATTAGCAGGGTTACAGGGTTAGCTTAGCAAAGCCTACAGCAAACGAAGTTTGGTGACTACAAAGATATACATTCAGGATAATGAGGTCATAAACCCTTCAGGTTATGCGTATTTATCATGCGCATATACATCACATTGCAAAGGGGTGTGGCCAGATGTGCTGTAATTTTATAGCAGAGAAAGCTAAAATACTGTCCAAACGCTGCTATTTCCACAGAGCTTGTTCTGTTACTGTATTTGGGCTTCCAAAGGACACGACACAAAGAGAGGAGTGCTTACAATTAAAATTTAATTACGTTCCAGAGAATTATAAAAAGTATATAGCTAGCATTTGACAAAGGACAGCTTCCAGAATCTCTTCCAGTTCAGTGCTGGATTCGTCTGAAAACTCCTCAAAGGAGCAGCTCCAACAAGCATTCTGAATATATGTGAAAGACATGTAACGCATTGAGTTAGGCAAAAAAATACAGAATAGCTCACCTAACTTGTGTTGCAGCAGAAAAATCAATAAAATCTCACACAGGTCGCATTCCACATCTTGCTCAATATTCTTCTGTCAACAGCGTCACTGTATATTACAGAAAAATAATTTAATTTGAGCATCAGAGAAAAATATAAATAAACATCGGTCCCGCACACACGTGGTTCTCATGTTACATGCGTCTACTGACTGTTTACACACACACATATATAAAATGACGATTCACTCTTAAAGGAGCCACACCCTATTTTCACTCATTACAGACACTTGTCATATTTTATTTTAGTGAGCAGGCAGGAGGTTTACCCTTTTCATTTTCTGTGTGATTAAGGCTCAAACAGATACTGCTAACAGCTACCCTGACTGACAGTATTTACACAGCACAGGCAGAGCGTGTGCTCGTGGAGCCCATCCGCGAATCACAGCACATTATGTTAGCTGACCAATCAGAGATATAATCAAAGTAAGATATATAAAAAAATAAAGTGTTTTTTACAAATGAAGCGTGAGCACACATTGCTTTGCATCTTATAAACACAACCAAGTAAAAATTACACTGTGGACCACCCCTTTAACTAAGGCTATTAGCTCAATAAGCTGCTAATTAGCTGCCTATAATAGTTATCATGGTTGGGTTTAGGTTTTGGGTAGGATTAGGGATGTGGAATAAAATCATACTTCATAATTACTAAAAAGCAGTTAATATTGCAATAATAGGCTAGTAATAAGCCACTGTTTTGAATTCTGTGTTTGAATAGCATGAATTGTGACTTAAACTAAATTGTTACCACTAATTTATTACAAATTTTGACAAATTATCCTCAAAACGGCTGTGCAATTAATCAAATTTTGAATTTCCATTTTGGCCTCCAACAAGTATGAAAAAATCGAATTAAAATCTATTATTATGTCATTATATTATCCGCATTCGTTCCTCCACGAAGCTCAGTTTCACATTAAAATTAGTGAAATCATGCAGCATAAGACGTGTTTGATTTATTAAAGCGTAATTGATTCATTCATGTTTGTAAAACCACAAATGAGAACTTTTGCTGTTTGTGCATGCGCTTTGCTTCGGAGACGAGCAGAACACACACATGTGAAGTCATCTTTTAGCTTATGGTGAGCATCTGAATGATCAAATAAATGATCAAATTGTGAGAACGTTTTTGTAGTTTGTTTTTTTTACTTTATCCCATGCTTCAGTATTAAGCATTGTGAAATTTCATGATCTTTGAAAAGTATAGCTGTAATAGCAACCTTACTTACAGGGAAACACATATATATCCAAAGTGTTTTGGTCAAATGACCCACTAATAATTATTTTACAGTTTTTTTTACAGACGCTAGGACACATTTCTCATTTCTTAGGTCACTTTTGCAAAACTCTTCACACAGTGAGCACAACAGAAGTCTATGTGGGCTAAATTGAGGATCAGTTATCATTGTTTTGGCACAAAATGCATTCAATGACTACATCTCTCAAATTTCATGAATTCTTTTCTCACTCAGACACAACAACTGTCAAAAATCTTTGTACATACAGGACATTTTTTCACTTACATACTGTTTTCAAAACTGTTTAACTTATGTTTAAAACAATAACATAATGCAAAACTGAATAAGACAGCAACATTCAACAGCAATATTTTATTGAAACATATTTCAAATCTAAAAATGCAGTTTACCCAGCCAGACTATTGTATCTGCATCAGTGGATGGTGTGTATATAAATTCTTGTATTTTGAAATTACTTACAGTTTTTCTCAATTGCTAAAACACTAAACCCTATTGTTCGAACCAAATGCTCAGTTGCCTGAACCAACTGATTGAATCAATCACCCTTTTGGCAAAACCATAAGCACCTTTCACCTGTTTAGACACAACTTGCCAAAACATTTTCATTGTGATGCACCAGTGCTGCATAATGGTGAACACAGGTTACAAATGTCAAACACAATTAAAGCACAGGTATCACCACAACCACTGAAAACTGATCACACTTATATCTAATGATGATAGGGAACATAGTAAGCCAGTTTAAAGAGCACTGGTTTGTGAGGCCCTACAATGGATAGAAATCTGAGAGAAAGAGTTTGAGTGAGAGGAGGTCGAGGTGGACAGTGAAGACAAAGAACAGTAATATCTGATGAAATCAGAACTACTGTAATTGACCATGGTCTTGTCCATAGTCTGAGCATGAGGGAGGCTGGACAAAAGCTACAACCAAACATCAGTAAATTCACTGTGTCCACCATAATCAGAAGATTTAGATAAGAAAACAGGTAAATACCTTTTTTTGACATTATAGTACAGTATGTAAAAGTTCACAGCAATAACTGTATGACATACTATAGAGCTGGTAAGTCCCACCCATCTGTAAATCCCCACTGGACCTCTGGATTGAAAAACCGTCAATGCTCACATTAATTAGCATTGACGATTTTCAATCTAAACGCATAAGATTTCTGTTTGTTTTTACAAGTGCTATTTATAAATGCACAAGATTTCTGTTTTGACTTTTTGTACAAGTGCATGTAAAAGTGCAAGTGCAATTTATGCATTTAGCTTACAGTAAAAAATAAACTCAAGCTTTGTGTCCTGAGCAATGTGTTTTCTATTTTTCAACGTGGTGTTTAGTGACTGTTCAGTAGTGTTTTTAATTTTGATTGACTAGGGACACAATTTGAGTTCAGCTTTGAGCACAGATTGAACTGTTTTGAGGTGAAAGTTTGATTTTGCAAGAAGAGTCTGAGGTTTTGTGAATGTAGCTTGGAAATTGGGTTTTGTGTTCACAGTTTAGAGAAAAGGAGAGCAATCTTCAAGAAATGTGTCTTAGCAATCAAGAAAAACTGTAGTGCAAAAATAATAATAATAATAATCTACATAAAATATTGAGGAATTCTGCATCATGTCTGATGCATTCCAGTAACAAATATTGCAACTATAAACAGAGATATGTCCTTGTTTTAAACAAAAAAAAAACACTGTGTAATGCTACAAGTTGTTCGTGTTTTTTTTAGGTCATTGTTTTGTGGGTGACAACATGTGTTTGTTGGATGTCAACCTTTGCTAGTGTTTTGGAAGAATGAGTTTATTTGAGACCTGAATAAAGTGTTTTGGTAATTGTAGTGCATTTTAAATGTAAAATGAACTGCTTTGCCAAGCTGAAAGTTGGTTAGAAGAATTGTGTGAAGAGTTTTGCAAAAGGGACCTAAGTATTGAGAAATGTGTCCTAGCATCTGTAAAAAAAATGTAATCACGATTACCATTATGACCAAATTACTTATGATTTGTTCCATAATCAAGCAGCAAACTTTATAATAAAACAATAAAACATTTAGTTTTTTTCTGTTTTATACCCAGTTTTCAGAACCAGACAACTACCTAGAAGATGACAGGATTTCAAAAACACATTCTCAAAATCATCAGGTGTGTTTCTGCATACGCTGTTTTGTTTATTATAAGTGTCTGTTATATGAGATGTGAGGTATATACACTAATGTAAATATATATTACTCCTTTAGGAATCCGAAATTCCCAATAATCTCTCCCCAACCTTCCCCTTCAGCCCCATTCCTTTCAAGGTTTGTAGTGTGTTCGTGTGTAAGTGTGTGTGTGCGTGCGTGCGTGCGTGCGTGCTTGCGTACGTGAGTGTGTGTTTGCCTAGTGATAATCTAAATAACAGACACTGCCTGGCCAAAAAAGCACTGTTTGGGTTTAAGTAACAAATATTAGTAGCTTATGACAAGGTGTTTATTACAATAATAAATGTTTCTGTCATGTTATATGTTCAGCAGCAATAATGAAACACAAACAGATGCAGTGTCTAGCTTTTTATTTATTAAATAACCAAGTTGGATAAGATATCTTATTGTCATATTCCAAGATGACAATGACAAAACAAAGTAGACTTTACAGAGTGGATGTCCTCAGTGTCAGATAGTGGTCATGTTTATGATCATCTTACAGTGGGCATCTGTTGTGACATTGCTTCTGCATCCATAGGCAATGTCACAACATATATTTCCATCAAGAGTGGAATTCATTTTTAACTGAGATGTGACATATTGACACTTGAAGCACCTCCAGAATCTGACCCTGAGGAGAACCAGTCCAAAATGTTCAATGTTCAGGTCAATTGATGGCGAATTCATGTGTGAAAATGAAGCAAAATTACACAATTTGTGTCTGAGGAATTTTATCCTGCAACGAAAAACAAAAAAATGATCTTAGCCTCTTAAGTATTTGCTTACTTAAATCCAAACAGCAAGCTTTTTTATTCATGAGTATTCATGAGGTCTGAAACACAACTAGCTAATACTTGAATGTTTTAAACACGATTCTTGTATAATTACTTTAATAAAAATAAAAAAACTGCCTTATACTGTAAGTTTCCAGTGGGAGTGTGTAGTATGTGTGTTAGAGCAAGACATAAAAGTAAAATCATCTTATATTTCACCACATAAACTATTTTACTCAGGAATT
>CAIGQZ010032649.1:4641291-4652203 GCA_903798205.1 Danio tinwini | reverse complement strand
AAAGAAAGAAAGAAAGAAAGAAAGAAAGAAAGAAAGAAAGAAAGAAAGAAAGAAAGAAAGAAAGAAAGAAAAATCCACAATCTTTATTTAATAAAAAAATCATACTTTTGCATTTTTAGCCATGTAGTACTATAGAGTGGCAAATGATGTTTTTAGGTTTCAGTTTTTACGGTTTTATGTCTTTTTTGTAGCGTACAGAAGACTGGAAGCTGGGGAAGCCTTCACATTCAGCTTCTTCCATCCTGAAACTGCCCTGTAGGCCAGACGACACACAAACAGATGGAGTGCAGAGGCTTCCAGAGAGACCGCCACTGCCAGAAGAGACTTCACATGATCACAGCGGGCAGGAGCAGACCTCATACTGGAGTACGTTTGTCTCTGTTGGAGGTTTTCCCTGCATTAAGTGAACTAAATAAATGTTCCCTTAAGACAGTCCAAGCCGAAATCCCATATATTACACTGTACCATCCCCAGAAGTAAAACTGCTTGATAAACATACAGTGTGTGTGTGTGTGTGTGTGTGTAGGCCGCATGCAGCAGAGGTATGGCAGTCTGCCTGGAGAGCTGCTCATGTTTGATCTGGACTGCAGCTCTCACGGCTCTGGACTGGGCTTGTGTTTGTCAGGAAACAGAGATGGAGCGCGTGGCAGAATGAGTGTGTTCGTGTCAGAGATCACAGCAGACGGGGCGGCTGCCGCAGATGGTCGGGTCAGAGTGGGAGATGAACTGCTGGAGGTGAGAACGACCTCCGCAACTCTGACTGAACAACATCAACATTTCATTTGACCATTAAAGGGAAAGACTCGATGCTGTACATGTTGGTTATTAATTTCTCATGATCCATGAGAGACGTTGAGGCGGTATAGTGCTGTAAATTGGGGTGTCAATGTTGTTTTTTTCTGCTATTTAAACTTTTATGCTTTCGAACTCAGACTTTTTTATTCCTTTTTTCCAGTATGCTATTGTATGAGTCTATAAAAAATACAGATATTAATGCTGGTAGCCACTGTAGGTTTGCACAAAAACAGTAAATGATTACAATTTATTGAATTAATAATAATAATAAAAAAATCTAACATTAGTTTTGTGCTTATCAGCTAGATTATTTATTAGTGAATAGCAAATATAATCATGAAAAAGAGGTGAACTATAAATTATATCCATCATTTATAGTTTTAAGTACACTGTTGACAACTATATGAATTAGTTCCACATAAAACATGTCAACTACTCATTATTGTTAACAAGAAACAACAAAACTGTTGATTTACTCTTTAATTTAATTTAACTTATTTCATTATTTTTATTATTGCTAATACTTTTTCAAGTTCGTGGAATAAATACTGATGTTTTTGTTATACATTTGATACTACAGCATGAGGTATTCTCTTCATCTTTTAACAAATGAGCAGAATGTGAAATATGTCTTTTATCAAATGTTCATCTTCATCTAATTTATGCAAATATTTTGCAGATAAATGGGCAAGTGCTTTATGGACGCAGTCATCAGAATTCAACAGCAATCATCAACAATGCTCCAGCTAAAGTCCGAATTTTGCTCACAAGGTGAAACATTTTTATGTGCATGCAGACATACACGGGCTGTCTTCAGCATACAATTTAACATACTCCTCATATAGATAGTTCAATTCAAGTTTATTTGTATAGCGTGTTTCACAATAATTATTGTTCCAAAGCGGCTTTCCAAAAGGTGCACCTTATTACATTACAGATTGCTTAAATGTATTACCATTGTGAATATCTGTGATTATTTGTTTTAATGTAAACAGAAACAAAGATAGCCTCTGCATGTTGAAATATTTAAAACAAAGAGATTTCACACCAGTTTGAATGCATTCACTCATAATTTTTTATATTTAAAATGCTATATATTGATTGTGAAATTTGATATCAAACTAGAAGTATTTTGTTAAGGTCTCCAACTTTTCCATGCTACTGTTTATATTACTGTTCATAGTGTTTGTGTGGTGTCTGTGTGTGTGCTACATATTCTGATGGTCAAATGTTATTTTCTCATCAGGACTAAAGCTGCACAGAAGCAAATGACTTCGGGGCCAGAAAAGGAGGCAATGGAGCCACATCAACACAGACACACTTACACACACACAAATGTTGAGATTCCGAGTTTTCTGGGGACTTTACATACTTATATATAATGTACATACAGTTGAAGTCATAGTTTTATTAACTTATCTCTAATAACTGATTTATTTTATCTTTGCCATGATGACAGTAAATTGTATTTGACTAGATGTTTTTCAAGACACTTCTATACAGCTTAAAGTGACATTTAAAGGCTTAACTAGGTTAATTAGGTTAACTAGGCAGGTCAAGGTAATTAGGCAAGTTATTGTATAATGATGGTTTGTTCTGTAGACTATCTAAAAAAAATAGCCTAAAGGGGCTAATAATTTTGTCCATAAAATGGTGTTTAAAAAATTTAAAACAGCTTTTATTCTAGCCGAAATAAAACAAATAAGACTAAAATATTATCAGACATACTGTGAAAATTCCCTTGCTCTGTTAAACATCATTTGGGAAATATTTAAAAAAGCGAAAAAAAATTCAAAGGGTGCTAATAATTCTGACTTCACCTGTAATGTTCTGTATATTCCAACCCTAAACTAAATTCTCATGAAAAGCATTATACAATATGTTTTGGAAATAACAGGTTTAAAAAAAGAGTAATACTACCATCATGTGGGCATTTTGACCCCACATTAAAGGAAATTCCTCCACCATTCACACACACATTAATCTAAAACACTTAGCAGTCAATTATAGTCTAGAGCTATTCTCAATCTACAAATCAAATCATGGTCAAGAAATGTTTATTACGAACAAAAAAAAGTTTGTTACAATATACCCTGCCGGTCCAAAAAAGTCATATATAGTATTTCATGAAACGGCTTTTAGCTTTAATAATAGGACGCATTTGTCATTGCATTGTCATTTCAGTGCGCTTATACAATGTCACAATATTTATTCCCATTCAGACATCCCAAAGATTTCTCAATAGGGTTAAGGTCTGGACTTTATGCTCTTACTTTCACTATTAATCAAAGGCGCAAGTTTTACTGTTGTTGGTTTTTTTTTGACAGTTTGATTGGACCAGACATTAAGCCAATCTCGATGATTCATGATTTATTTTCGACCACATTTCTCCCTAAAAAATGACAGTTATTAATAATGCATCGGGTAGTTCTTAACCCAGTTTTAGTAGTTTC
This sequence comes from Danio tinwini, assembly GCA_903798205.1. Taxonomy (NCBI): domain Eukaryota; kingdom Metazoa; phylum Chordata; class Actinopteri; order Cypriniformes; family Danionidae; genus Danio; species Danio tinwini. The sequence goes on along the minus strand of CAIGQZ010032649.1, from coordinate 4,648,955 downwards.
AGCAAGACATCTTTTTTTGCTTGGTGCATGCCAATAGTTTGACCCCTCTGAAACAGATTCATTTTCCATGACCACAGAATGTCTCTTCTGGCATGTTTTTTTAAGGAATGAGAAGTTACTCTCTGCGCCAGTTAGGGTTATGTGATCAATTAATCATCCATGCAGTAATTATCCAATGGGAGGCTCTTACCTATTTGCTTTATTTAATTCCAGGTGGTGATTATTATTTTTTTATTTTGTTTTGGACAGGCAGTATATTTGCATAGTAAGCTAGATGTTTCTGACAAATTCATTTGTTTCTTTATTTTATACTTTATTTGACCTTTTCCTGATGAAATACTTTTGAATTAACCTTCGGCAAGTCTTCTATCTCTTATTACATCTCATATCAGTTTTATCTGTTTAGATGGACAGCTGTCCTGGAATATATCCCGGTGTGCATATTGATATGATCGGAGAAGATCAACATTCAGCTTTATCACAGGTAAAACAGCAAGATTAAATGTTCGACACCAAACATCTGCCTGCCTCATTGCCATTCTCTTCACGTTTCTGTTTGTCGATAGGATGGAAGGATCACCAGAGAAGATAAACTGAAGTCTCGCTCCTCAGAGAGCCTCAACGTTGGTCTTCCTGCTCCAATCAATGCCACATCCAATCATCAGGCGTCCTGTCATCCTGCCAGTCAGATGCTCATCAGCCGCTGCATTCCTCCTCCGTCATCAGGCATTTCATCAGCAGATGAGAGCACAGCCAATCAGAGCTCTCGCTTCAGGCCTCACAGCACTTCTCACCGGGCACAGTGTTCTGTGAGCTCTGACCCGCTGACATGTCCCATCATACCTGGCTGTATTAACACCGTCGATATCTGCAAGGGCACTACGGGGCTCGGCCTCAGCATAGTAGGAGGCTGCAACACACTGCTGGTGAGAAACTGTGAAGCAAACTTTAATGCAAACCTGACTGTTAAGCACACACTATGTTAACAGCAGCAGTGAGTTCACCCATAAATGACCACTTGCTGTCAACAGGGCCTACAATTATCACTAAACAAGCAGTATATATGTTAGAGTAGAAAACTAAGCCTTAGCGAGTATATGAAACTGAATTACCTTCAATTTGGCCCCTAACTTTTTATTCATTCTGACAATGCCTGAGACTGTGATGTGGTTTAACCTGATTATTGGTTCACAGCAAAGACAGTGTTGTAATCATATTGTATAAATATGTAATCTGATTTGTAACACCATAATGTTTTCTTTTCATGTGAGCAGCTCGTGATAACTGCTTTCAGTGTTTTGGAGCAGCTCGGTTTGCAGTAAATATTGCTTTAAAACAAAATACATCTGCAAGTGCTGAGAGTTTTTGCTTAAAATAAAAAAAATATCTTCTCAAGTTTATAATGAGAAAGTTTGTAATGGTTTATACAGCCAACAAAAAAACAAAAAAGAAAACAAAAGAAAACTATTTCTAAAAAAAGACCTTCCCTGCAATTTTAGTAAATATAATTACAGGGTCATAAAAAGGTACAAATCTTAAATATATTGTTCACATAAACTGTTGCCATGTCATTTTCAAGATATTCTCAAGAATGTTGGAATGGACTATATGCACAGCTAGTGTTTTTCAGCCAATTATATAGATCTTGTTAAAGGTTAATTTGACCTTTTACAGCATTGAAAAGAGCATTTTAGGTTCCTTTTACAGCATTGATGTTGTAATGTAATTAAAATACAATCAGTTAGATAGACTTAAGTATTCATTAACTCGTTCAAGCAGATAGAGGCAAGTGCCGTCAGCAGCAGCAGGCTAGCACAGAAACTCCATTGAAAATACTGGGGGAAAAAAATGTCCATATTTGAAAGACATGGCGCAAAAAAAGAGAATTGAATGCAGTGCTTCTTGTCCGGTCTGAGACCCACTCTATATTGCATTTCAATCAAGCAGTGAAGATTTTTAAAGAAATCAGATCTTAACGTGGTGTTTGTGTAATGGCATAGCAGCGCTTGGGAATTAAAAGTCCGAAAAAGTAAAATTAAAATTAATTAATTAAAAATTAAAAGTCTGTGTGCATATATCACATTCTGTAGCATTTGACTTTCTTTTTGTTCTTAATATGGACACCAATCGCTCCTGATGTCTAACATTCTAGAAAATATATGTGACCTTGAACCAGTCTTATGTTGCACAAGTATTTTTAAATACTTTCAATTTACATTTACTATCCATATGATTCCCTTCGAGGTCAAATATTATACACATAGACACATAGATTTTTTATCTATGTGTCTATGTGTATAGTATATTTCATATTTCACTTTTTAAAAGAACACTAGACATTGTATAACTGCAGGTTAACTATGTTTATATATGATCCACCCTACACACAACTTCTTATCTTTTGTAATAAAAAAAGCTGCTTTTAAAGGGTAATTATTGTGAAAAGCACTTTACAAATAAACTTAAATTTAACTGAATTAAATACATTCAAAATATTGTATTGGTCAAAATTATAGATTTTTCTTTTAAGCCAAAAAGCATCAGATTATTAATTAAATATCGTGTTCCATGAATATATTTTGTAGATTTTCTAATGTAAATATATCAAAATCCTTTTAATAGTTAATTGCCTTGCTAAGAACTTAATCTGAATCACTTTAAAGGTGATTTTCTCAGTATCTAGATTTTATTGAACCCACAGATGCCATCATTTTAAATAGTCGTATCTCAGTCAAAAAAACAACTCATTCTATACTAACAAACCTTAATGGAAAGATTATTAATTCAGCTCTCAGGTGATGTAGAATAAATCTCAATTTAAAAAAAAATTGACACTTATGACAAAAAAGAGAAACTCATTCAAGTCTGAAATAATACAGTTTATTTCATATATAATATTTAATTCATAAATTCACTTATTAATAGGAGAGTGATAAAGCCAATTCAGTGGATGATGATTATTAGGAAGCTATGATGGGAAAGGGCTGATGGAGGGAATTTGGCCATGACACCAGGGTTACTTACCTACTCGTATTCAGAAGTGCTGTGGGATTTTTAATGACCATAGAGGGTCAGGACCTCAATGTACACTCTCATCCAAAGATCGGCACTTCCTACAGTACATTGCCCCACTGCTGCTCTCACTAGCACCACTTTCATCAGCAACCTACTTTTCCCATGTGGCCTCCCATCCAAGTTCTGATCAGGCTCAGCCCTGTTTAGCTTCAGTGGACAACGACTTAAGCTCCAAACCAATACAAATTTATCAACTCATCTGCAACTGGCATGTGTAATATAATGTGCTAGTATCAGGCTATGGCTGCCCATGCAGCTCTTAAAAAATAATTAAACAGTTATTAAGAATAAATTTTGGCCATCAAACCTCAACGTTTGCTATTGCTAATACCAGGTTTTAGTGTTTGAACAGTGTAGGATAACTGTATCCCATTCAGAAGTCATGAGAAGTCATAAAAATATCTTTGTGTAGGAAACAGATAAGTATTATTGATTGACATGCTTTCTGATACTGCTGTAAATTGTTTTTTATTATACATTTTACTTCTTAATAAGTAAAAACAAATAAAACTTAAACTGTGAGTTATTTACAGGAAGATTTCAGCTTTCTCAGTTTTAAGCAAAGAAACTATTTACTGCTTACAGATAATGCGTTTGTTGACAGAAATGTTAACAGAAGGATTTGACACCTCAAAACAATACGCATGAGGTTATTTGTATTATTTACAAGGTATTGTATTTGTATTATTTATTATTTATTTTGCCTATTATTTCATCTGTAAAGTGATCTAAACATTCACTCTATTCTGTAGTATGCTTGCTCATTACGTCTAATTAATTGCAGATTTTTTACCTGGAATTTGACAGAAGACCAGAGCTGCTCTTTATAAGTCTCACCAGGTTTTAATTCAAATTAAACATTTTCATTCATTTTCTTTAAGCAGCGGATGCCCTTCCAGCTGCAACCCATCACCCGGAAACATCCATACACACTCATTCACACACATACACTACGAACAATTTAGCTTACCCAATTCACCTATAGTGCATGCATTTGGACTGCGGGGGAAACTGACGCAAACTCGGGGAGAACATGCAAACTCCACACAGAAATGCCAACTGACCCAGCTCGAGGCTCGAACCAGCGACCTCGAACTGTGTCGCTCCAAAAATGAATTTTCCTAGAATCAAAATAAGTCAGAATGAGGGGAAAAATTCTCCCCATTAAGAAATTTAATTCTCTGCATATCTGGTGCTTTATCATGTAAAAATAAACAAAACTTTGAATGAATAAACAAAGTAAAGGCCTTCACTAGGTGTATGACAGCTTGAGTGTATTATTTTGTAAAAAAAAATGTCAAAATTTCAATTCAACTTTTCACTCCAATATTTTTCTTTCTTTCTCTTTTGTGTTTCTTTTTCAGGGTGTAATAGTGATTCATGAAGTGAATAAAGATGGTGCAGCACATAGAGATGGTCGTTTGTGGGCAGGAGATCATATTCTAGAGGTAAAAAACTTCAGCATTGTTAGACCACCATCTCCATGCCAGATAAATACGATCCAGATCCCTGGAAGCCAGATCTTGTTAGAAAATGTCTGTTTCTCCAGGTATATGGACAACAAGTCAGCAGAGTTTCCAATACCCAAATCTGTTAACCAGTATTCAACTGAATTAACAGTCTCCTATCAATATAGTAGTTGACTGAGAAAACCAGAGAGGAGCAGAAGCAGGAGACGAAGTAATGATAATAAAGAAAGAGCAGAGTTTATTGAATAATCTTAAATGCGTATGATTCAAGGCTCAGACTTCGTCTGACCAGGATAAATCTAACAAGTATTATTATACCACAAGCAACAGCAATGGAAAATTACTGCTTCACAATATTGTCCAGAGACAATACAGACCTAGAAATGGAGACAATCTTTTATCTCTTACTCATGAAAACAAGTGTTGCTTGAATCCACAGTCATAAGATTATAACAATATGGAAAAATGGAAATAATAATAAAGCAATAAATATATAAATATGATAATAATAAAATATAAAAAAACAATTAAATGACTAATAATGATCAATAATAATCAAATGATTAACTAATGATCAGTAAAATGATATAATAATAATTATATAAATGACTAATGATCATATGATTAGATAAAACTATTAAATGAAGAATAAATAAAATTTATATAAAACACAACACAAATGAATGGCTGCTTTCCTGAAACAACACACACATACATTATGTTTGCTACAAGGATTCTCAGATCCTTAGTTAGATTCTTCAGCATTTACCAGTAAATTGCACAATATATTTTCTTGATCTCTTCAAATAGAACTTCTACTGGTCCAAAGTGTGTAAATCACACATTTGTGCATAAAACACACATTTAAAGATTTCGATATTACCATTTTTAATATAAATGATCAAGTCAAAGTCAAGTCGAGCTTTATTGTCATTCCTCTACATGTGTGAACATACAGAGGATCGAAATGTCGTGTCTCGCAGGACAGCGGTGCTACATGAATTATCATAAATACAAACACAACAGTAGACATAAGAGCTATTTTCAAAAACCTATACATAACTAACATACACTATAAGATACTTATATATACACATAAGACTTAACTATACACATAAGACAGGCTATACAAGTACTTTTACAGGATATTGTGCAAGAGAGAGTTATTAAAGGTGAATATTGTGCAAAAGAGGTATTTAAGGTTTAATATTGTGCAAGGGTTATTTAAGGTTGAAGCAAAAAGTGCAACATGATTGTAGTACATTTACAGTCAATATCATTTTCGGTAATGAGTTCTTGTGAGATGGAGTTTAGATAAAGTGTCTATAAACTTTTGCTTTTCATGTTTCTTTGACTAGTTCTCGTGTATTTCCATCTGTTCTCTCCTCCAGGTGAACGGCATTGATCTGAGAATGGCCACTCACGAGGAGGCCTTGAGTGTCCTGCGCTTGAGTCCGCAGCGGGTGCGATTGAGTATCTACAGAGACCCTGTGACAGAAAAGCACTCCAAACACACGAGCCAGAAGCACACGCCTGAGGACATGTGGGACCTCTTCAATGTGGAGCTAAACCTCCAACCAAGACAGGGACTGGGACTTTGCATTGTGGGTAAAATGTGAGTCAGTCTGCTATATACAGAAGTGCAAGCTATAGGCCATGAATAATTCATAGAATGAGCTGCTTTATGATTCATCTGAATTCATATTTTTCTGCATGTCTTGCAGGAATGACACTGGAATCTTTGTTTCTGAGATAACGAGGGGAGGGGCTGCAGATGTGGATGGGAGACTGTTGCTAGGTGACCAGATTTTGTCGGTGAATGGAGAGGACATCCGAGCCGCATCACAGGACCACGCCAGTGCACTGCTGCAGGTGCACACAAACACACTCCATCATTACTGCATTCCCTTCATCATCATCATCATAATAACACAGCTAATTATGGCCTTGTGTGTATGTGTGTGTGGTAGAGGTGTAGTGGGTCTGTGCTGTTGGAGGTGGCGCGCTTCAAAGCTTCATCCCACTACTCATATGGAGATCAGGTAAACACATTATACTCAGCAACTGGATCACTCCTGTTACACTGTCCTTTTGAACTACAATAATACATATGCATGCATTATAATTAAAGAGAAATGTTCTATAAAGGGTTCAAAGTATGCTCTGCAATAAGTTCAGTATACTGGCCCACTCAAGTGACCACCTAATCAACTGGGATAGATTGTTTTATTTTATTTTTGTTTTATTTTCATTCATTCATTTTCTTTTCGGCTTAGTCCCTATTAATCAATGCCACAGCGGAATGAACCGCCAACTTATCCAGCATATGTTTTACGCAGCGGATGCCATTCGATCTGCAACCCAACACTGGGAAACACACATACACTTTTGCATTCACACACATACACTACGGACAGCCTCGGCTGTATCAGTTGTCATTTTCTGTGTGGAGTTTGCATGTTCTCTACCTGTTCGTGTGGGTTTCCTCCAGGTGCTCCGGTTTCCCCCACAAGTCCAAAGACATGTGGTATAGCTAAAATTGTCCATAGGGTATCTGTGTAAATGAGTTTGTATGAATGTTTCGCAGTGATGAGTTGCAGCTAGAAAAGCATCCACTTCGTAAAACATGCTGGATAAGTTCATTACGCTGTGGCGATCCCTGATTAATAAAGGGACTAAGCCGAAAAGAAATTAAATGAATGAATGAGATACTGCTTATTTTCTACTTTAAATATACAAAATAATAATAATAATAATAATAATAATAGATATTTTTTTCTAAAGTGCAATTTATTTGTGACTGTTCGTTCTAGGCAATGTGTGCTTTAGTTTCAGTTGTTCAGCATTGATGTTCAATAAATAATCATAGATAGTAGACAGTGTGTGTTTCCTTCAATTATTTTAACCAAGTAATGCACCCTTCATTCGGAAATCTTCAGTCACTTATAATATGTGAGCTTATTTATAGTACGAAACTTTTCAGTGAACTATTTGGGCAAAAATAGTTAATAAATAAATGTATTAATCGTTCATTGATCGTAATCAAGCTCAAATGTTCAATTAATGGAGATTTAGATTTTAGGCCAAATCACCCAGCCCTACCTATATACAGGGAGTGCA
>CAIGQZ010032649.1:4583004-4616291 GCA_903798205.1 Danio tinwini | reverse complement strand
GTGAAAATAAATCATTGAAATGGGTATATATTTGTTTTTTGTTAAGTGGCCTAATAATTATGCTCAGTATTAGTCACCTGCACACACAGATATCCTCCTAAAATAGCTAAAACTAGAAACAAACTAAAAACTACTTCCAAAAATATTCAGCTTTGATATTAATGAGTTTTTTGGGTTCATTGAGAACATGGTTGTTGTTCAGTAATAAAATTAATCCTCAAAAATATAACTTGCCTAATAATTCTGCACTCCCTATATATGTCACAGGAGAGCCACAGCTCTGTACAGTTTAGTTCCAACCTTAATGAAACACACCTGAGTGTAAAGCTTGGCGATTTGGCCTAAAATCAAAATCTAGATTAATTGAACGATTAATGAACGATAATTTGATTTAATTTATTTGCCCTTATAGTTTACTAACAAGTTTTATATGCAATCTAAAGGCATCTCTGGCGCAGCTTTCAATCATCGTCAATGTAGTGCAAATTAAGGCTCAAGAATGAATCCATCGTCCTACTTGACCAGAATTTAGATGTGGCTGCGAAGTGGCTGCAGAAGTAGAAATCAGCCACAACCTTTAACAGAGCGGGGTCACATGACACGTAGGGAAAGTAATTAAAAAAGTCGTCCTGGAAAAGTTTAATCGATTATAGCTTCTGAATGTTGATTTCGATTACTTTTCGATTAATCGGTTTGTTCGATACCTACAGACAGGAGCATTGAAGCAGGGCTGGAACTAAACTCTGCAGGGCTGCAGCCCTCCAGGAATTGAGTTTGATACCCCTGGTATATATAGACAATAAGCACAATAAAAGTATGTTTTCACAAAAACTACAAATCTTATACATTCCAAATCTTATACATTCCAAATCTTCTCAAAAGAATATATATTGGAGCCTTAAAGTCCTAAAGTTAAGTATCATGACATGATTCTTTTCATATCAGCTGTTTTTGTAGTGTTGCTTCATTACAAATTTGTAGCATTTTATTATGAATATGAAGATATAACAGTGCTGACATCACTAACACAGAGCGATTCCATTATGCATACACTTGTCACGTGGTTCAGTTGCATATTTAGGTTGTCAAAGCATGCAAAACAAAAAAAAATCATGACTTTTTAAAGTAATACTGTCATATAGGAAATACTTTTTGACTAACTCAATGACCCCTAATCATCGTGTCTGCATATGTTGTCAGATGTATTACTGTTAAGTCACTGTGATCTTAAACATTTATCGGCTCATAGTCTTTTTCTACTGTAAATATACCTGTATACAAAATACATTTTATTGCTGTAAATCATTTGTCTGCTGAAGTCTTTATTAAGACCACAAACTATGCGTTGAAATGAAGCTGCAATTTTAACAGCTGTAAAATGCTTCCAGCAATGTACTCAGTTGTTTACCCAGATATATAACAGTAATTACTGTACAATGTATCGGTTTTAATTGAGTCTCCGTCGTATGATCAATACCTCTAATCTGCATCATCAAACAGAACGAGCCATGAAGATCATTAAAACAAGCAAACACAGTGCTTTGCTACGACATAATTCTCGTTTTAATTATTGAATCACACACATTAAGTCATGTACAGAATAATCGTCAGGATAATAACACACACTATCAGACTGTATCTAAAAGTGCTGTCATGGAAAACACTAAGCGATCATTAATATATATCGAGAAATCTGCAAGTATTAGAAGTGACAACCAAAAAAAATAATCGAATACAGCAGTCAGATATTTACATTGTATGTGTGGTCACCAAGTACAGTGGATTGGCATGTTTAGTGAGTGACAAGGGTGCGAGAAACAGACACTAATACATTAAAATGCTCAGGTATTTTGTGGTGAGGGTTACATGAGTGAGATGACATAAGTGCCCTTAATATACGGTTTACCTTTGAGACGAATATAGCTTTAGCACTATGTGAGAACAGTATGATGCATGTGTTCAGTCTGATATGCTTGATGAATTTGTGAACAATATAAGAAGTGGAGAGGGAGAATGTGTGGTCCAGCGTCTGCTTAAGCTGAGTGATGGCTTTCAGGAAGTGCACAAGTATGACTCACACACACAAAAGTTCTGTTTATTGAGCTGATGTCATTCAGTCACTCACATCTTTATGAAAACAGAGGGAAACGAGGCCTTTCTGTCTTTCAGTCCCTCCTGTTTATCTCAGTTCTTGGCCTTTCCTTTACCCCTGCCTTTCCCCTTCCCAGAAGGCCCTGGTTTCTCTTTTTTAACATCTTTCGCTGGTTTGGACTTTTTCTGCTGCAAGAATGGGGAAAAAAAAGAAATCAGGAGAAAAATTGTGTTGCATTTTTAATGATCTTTTATGCAAACAGGTAATGGGAACATTATGTGGTTTAGGGTGATGTTCAGCAAGCAATATATATATATATATATATATATATATATACACACACACACACACACACACAACACTTCTTTCTGGTTCTAGAATCTGATTGGGATCTGCAAATAACAGCACTTTACCCTTGTGTATTACTCCGCCCACATACAGCAGCAAGCAGGGGACACTCTACAATTTGACAAATATTGCAGCAGTTGGACAACATAATGTACCTTTGAGGCTTTTTAAGTCAAGATTTAAGTTGTTTAGATTGCAACTATGCAATTTATAAGGATAGTGCCTGTTTTAAATATTTATCATTTCTGAAAGACAGCTTGTCAGCGGCCTTTAGCAGAGCAAAGACATTGTCCATCCACAAGATGGTGACAGAGACCACATAATAAGCCGTTAGAATATAAAACAGTGCAATTTCTAATATAGCTGATCAAGTCATTATTCAACAGGTAAGTGATATTTTAAGTCAATCTTTCTCTTATATGTTGTAGTGCTATATTTATATTATAGGTGGGCATAGAATTTTTTTTTATCTAAATCTCACTGTAATCTTGGAATTAATCTAGATTAAAATGGCTCATTTGAATTCTATCGAAGGCATTCAGAATATGTGTGCTATCGAAATAATGACTAAAAGTAAGTCTTTGGGAGTGGGTTTCTCAAGCCAGGTGGCGCATTAGACCAGGTGCTCATCTCCTGCTTCCAAAATGCATCACAAACTGCTTGAGATACTGTTCTACTATGATAATAAATGTGAAATATGAAAAGAAATGATGTTCAATAAGATGTATTTGTGTTTACTAAGTGTTTATTCAGTTAAACATCAATTTAGATCTGTAGGCCTACATAATCTTGAAACTTCGATTTTTGATGACCTTTATCCGACTAAAGTCATAACTGAACTAAACAAAAATGGAATTAAGACATGTGGAGTATGCAGATATTAGTGGCATTAATAAAGTAAACACCACAATCAAACTATTACCATCATGTAGGACTTTGCCAAATTTTTCCACACACGCGTGTGTCAGTAAAGGACCGCACACACACATTGTGAAATGCAGTTTTTTTTCTTTCCATTTGGCGTGCGTTATTAAATTCCATAATACTCTCACCAGTCCTTACTCCTTATTTGCGTCCAACTACCCCAGTTTGTCACGGGGCATGAATGAAATGTTCATGAGTGAATGTGAAACTGCCGAACTGCAGTTAAAGTCACCCATAATTACAGCAAACTCTTACATGAAAGCACTTCACGTAAACACCTTAATTATATTATTGTCTATTAAGGCAAATAACTAGACTACAGATGTCCATGTAAGCGTAGTGAGTAGGGTCTTCGAAGTAAGTGAAAGATCCAGAAGGGAGTCCTGCTGATTTAATTTAGAAGGGCACTTTTTTTTGTCAGATGGCTCACCGGTCAGGTATACATCCGCGCTAAAATATCAAGGTGAAAGTCATCATAGCTTCTGTAGAATAGACCCAGCTCCCAACCCAACTTTGAGAATAGATTAACAGCAATATTTTTTTTTATCACCCGATAAGAGTCTTGCGTTAATGCAGCATGTTAACGCCGATAACGGCCCACCACTAATTTATACCATAGTAATTATAGTGTGTTGAGTGTGAGATGGGACTCGCATATCCGGAATGTATGTATTTTGTGTTGGCCACTCTTTGTATAACCCTGTGTTACTTTTTGGTTGGCCATCTGTTTTTAATGAGTCTCCTGTTTTCGTTGCTGCAGACTAGTTGTGATCTTCCAATTGCAACAGAGAAATACTGAGAAATGTCTCTAGACTGATGGCATTTCATGCAGTTTAGCCTTATAATCTTAAAATGCAAAATCACCTGTTTTTTCATCACTTTAGACATTACACTAGACATTCATTCAAATACTAGCTCTAAAGTGACATTAGTGAAGGAGCAATGGTTTCTGCTGTTCTGACGTCAGCTGCAGATGTGAATAAATAGTGGAAGAAAGTAGCTCCTCATACAAAAGGGTTTTTAAACTCTCGGTGTTTGATTTGCTTATTAGCAGTTACTTTAGGGAAATTATTTTATTCATTTTAATACCGTACATCTCTCTCTATTCACCAGCCTCAACTTTGAGAAATTCAAATTCAAAAAAACTTTGTATACTATCAACCAGTGATAGAAGTGTGGTTTATGTGTAAACTAATTTCGAGAGAATCACGTGCTTATGATCAACACGGCTGGCACCTTATTAGCTCTGTTATCTGCCTGTTAGATGATTACGGACACATTATAAATAACCAGAGCTTTTCACTCCAGTTATCTTCGTCTTAAAGTACCCCCCCCCCTTTTTTTTTTTCGATAGAGCGACACGGCAGCCCAGTGGCTAGCGCTGTTGCCTAACAGCAAAAGTGCCGCCGGTTCGACCTCCTAACGGGCCAGTTGGCGTTTCTGTGTGGAGTTTGCATGTCTCCCAGTGTTCGCATGGGTTACCACCGGGTTCCCCGGTTTCCTCCCACCGTCCAAAACATACATCATAGCCAATCTACTAAACCAAATTATCACCTAAGACAACCTAGTTTACACTTATAACACGGCGACAGCAGGAGAGTCCTCTAGACCTTCCTGAGCTCGAACTCCCCTCTCGCCCTTCTAACGGGAGGGAGCCCTGGGCTCGAGTATATTATGAGCTCAGGGCTCTCTCCCGGGACAGAATGCCAATTACGCCTATTGATCATCAGCTAAGTGTGAACTCTTGAAATTTGTCTTTAGTAAGTCTCGCACATATACAAAACATTTTTTTAACACTATACGTCTTTAAAAATAATAAATATCAGACCTGGAATCTGACAGTACTGTTTGTATGAATTGCAGTTGGAGTTACTACCGTTTTTCTCTAAACCGACAACCGGATGGAAGATTACTGGTGGAACCAGAGCTTGAAAATACACAGAGCTCTACTCCAAAGAGTTTTTGGTTCAGATTATTAGTATTTACAGACAAATAAACAGTCAGTGATTAACAAGAACAAACAAATAAATCACAAGCAGTAACAAAAATAAACACAATCAGGACAGGAGTTAATGACTACAGGCCACTGGGCTTGAGTTTAGGTTTGCACTCAACTACACTATGAATGATCTTAACTAGTGCATAATTTTATAACAAAAAAATAGCTTAGTCTTAGTTTAAAATTGGAAACAAGATTTCAAGCTACAAAAACTCCACAAAAATAACCCTTAAAGAGATAGTTTACCCCAAAATTAAAGTTTCTTTATCAAATACTTGCACTCAAGTGGTTCAAAACTTAATTACTTTTTCTGCTTAACACATACAAGATATTACGAACAATGTTGGAAACCAGCAGCCAATGACATTTTGTGTTCAACAGGCAAAGAAAGTCAAATAGGTCAAAACAAGTGGATGTTGGATGTTTACATTTTTGGGTGAACTGTCCCTTTAAATTAGCCTTAATACTTTAAAATGTGTACGTTATAAAACAGATCAGCTTCTTGAGTTCCTCATCTCAAATCAGAGTTGTTTCAGAAGATGAACAACGTTTATGATACAGATCAAATAGAACCAGAAATCACTCAATTAGTATGGAATATTCTGTATATCCTAATAATAATTTAATCATCAAAACTTTTAGAAGTACAGGGTTTTGCAGGTGTCACCAAGTTGAATAAACTTTTTAAGAATTTTTTAGACCCTTATGTATAAAAATTAAGACTTAAACAAGTCTAAATGTTAAGATTTGTTTAGAATACCCCAGTTAGAAAAGATTTTCACATGCCCTCTCAAAAAATGATTACAATTTAAAACATTTAATAATAATTTTTTTTTTGAATATTTTTATTATTCATTTTCAAATATATCTATTCACAAATCATTTCAGCCTTACCAAGGATAGAACAAAACATAGCTGTCACTTCAGCACTTTAGTCTACAATAATAATAATTTAATAATAAAAAAATTAGGTTAGGTCAGTATCCATCACATAAAATAAAATAAAAACCTTTCAAGCAAATGTTACTGTAAGGAAAGTAACTGCTATTTTTAAATAAAATGTTAAAAGTATTATAGAGATGGGGACTGTTGGTGATTGTATGGGTGTTAATGACCAGATTGGGTAGCTATGCATGTACCTGTTAAAAAAGACTTAAGACCTACATCACAATATTTCTGTAGATTTAAGACTTTAGCTTTTTAGATTTAAGACTTTTTAAGACCCCGCGGATACCCTGGAAATACTGATATTCAACAAATGGATATCTGTAAAGTTTCAAAAGAATGTTTTTCTGAAATGTACTATAGTCCAATGGGTTTGACATTACATTTACAAATTTGTCTTTTTGTTCTCCAGTTGATATGTGATTGAAAAACTCAATGGGAGCTGCTGGATTGCCATTTTGAGATCTACCTTTATCATTGCATCTGCACCAAGCCCATCATCTTCTTCCTCTTCCTGCACCTGAGATTCATTGTCAAGCTCTCCTAGAAGCTCAGGGTCAACAGCACCTTTCCGACTCTTCTTCACCACTTGTAAGGAGTATGGCGTGAGATGCGATTCTTTGTTGTAGGCTCTTGTAAATGCAGCTTTCACCTGCGAAAAGGAAAAAAAATGGAGCTGATGGGAATGAAGTGTGGCGCAGAGCACCTCCAGATGTTTTACAGTTAAAACACAATTAACTCAGACGGAGCAGGCATCTGTCAAAGCAATGAACTGTCAACTGGACCACCGCTTTTTTTGTCCTGGAGGATTTCTCTACAATATGCTCAGCAAATCACACACACACACACACACACACACCTTGGAGTCTAGTTTAGAGTAAGCATCCGGCTGTCCGTCCCATGTGCTGATCTCCATCATGTTATCAACATCCTCTTTAATGATGTCATAATCATCCATGAGCTTCACGCTCTGATTGGCTCCCTCTGAGCCCAGGGACTGAAGAGGTTTTAATACTGCTGAGCGCAAATAGGGCAGGTAATCCAGATTTACTGCTTCCTTACTACTTAAGGTCCTGCAGGGGTGAAATAAGAAAGATTTTAGGGTTTATCGAGACATCATAGTTCGAGTAGAGTGGGTAGAGTGCTTGTGTTTGCTCACTTGAGGCTCATGTGTGAAGCCAGCTCCTGTATGATGCGGCGGTGTTTGCCGGACGAGGAGAACTTGCCCAACCAGCTTGGAAAGTTTGGGAACTGATTCATGTAACCACGCATCAGTTCCCCCGGCAACACGCTTGCATAGATCGCCTGGGAATAAATGCACACAGACATGAGAAAGCCTGATTTGTTTTCACTGATCTATACAGAAAAGACTGAACTATGGGAACGAGCTTTGTGTTGTGCTGCAACAGTATTGTATCGATCTTTACTGGCTTCATTTGAAAATGGCCACTTCAAGGCCTGATTGTATCAATATCGCTATGGCAGTTAAGGCTGTTGGCTGTAGGTTTGTTTGTGGACACAGATTAGAAGACTATTAAAAGTACGCTACCTGTGTGGGAAGCAGAGACCAGGTCTGTTTAGAGCGAATCTGTCTTTCCACTAAATCTCCATCGCAAATGCTGTCCGCCGTTTTACTCAGCAACACCAAATGACTCTTCAGATTTCCCCTGACGAACAGAGATTGTCACATTGAAACCATCACACTTTACAACAGACTTTTAAAAGAACTCGAAACAAAACTTTACGCAGAAGTTAATGTTTCCGAAGTGTACAACTGTAATTTGAGGCTCTGACTCACAGTAATGTGTTTTCATTTTGTTCTTGGTTTATGGGTGGAAGTTCAAAATAACAAAGAAGCGCAGTACTCAACAGAAACACCTCATAGCTCATACTGCTGCATTTAGGAGGATGTGTAAATCTGCATGTTTTCCTCACAAAAGCACAACTAAAATTACAGTGGTGAGAAATTTAATTTAGAGCATCTTATAAAAGCAATGTGGACGTTAGCATGAGGTCATGTGGCATTTATTAATACAGTAGATTGATACCTGATTTTGACAAATGTGGCATTGTTCTTTGGTTTTGTTTGCAGTAAACTGTGGCCTTTAGTATGTGCTGGTCATAAAAATCTCATTTAAACGAAAATGTACTTATCCTTAACAAAGACATGTCACTCGTATACTTTTGAATGAGGAAAAGTGTAACTGTCAATATGGCGAATGAAGGTCCGCCTTCTAGTACAGGAGCCAATCAGTGATCTCTATATGGTGAATAAAGTCCGCCTTCTAGTACAGTAGCCAATCAGCGATTGCTATAGAATGACAATTCTCAGAGGGAGAGGCTCGGACCAAACCAGATTTGTTCTGCAGATTTTGTGTGATACAAACATTTAGAAATTAAACTAAAGAGACAGTTGTTGTTTAATTGTATTGGTTATTCATAATGTGACATATAATTGTAAGCTTGGCAAGTAGTTTAAGAGAATTTGATGTTTGAATGCTCAAGCATACTGCCTAAGAAGCGTTTCAAAGATGGCCGCCAAGTGAAATTACTTGCCTTAAAAAGACTGTCCTTACGTGGTTCCAAACCTTTATGAGTTTCTTTCTTCTGTGCAACACGAGGATATTTAAAGAAAACTAAAAACCTGTAACCAACTACTTCCATAGTAGAAAAAACAAATACTATGCAAGTCAATGGTTACAGGTTTCAAGCTTTCTTCAAAACATCTTCTTCTGCATTTAACACCAAAAAGAAACTCAAACATGTTTAGAAAAAGTAAAGGGCGTGTAAATGATGATAATTTCATCTTGTGAGTGAACTATTAATTGAATGTATGAAACTTTAGAGATAATGTTTCAATACTAATGAGGACAAAGGTAGGAAACTTCATCACATTAAACATTAACCATTTATCTCTTCTCATATTTTTTCATAAAAGGTATTACTTGAAGTAAAAAAAATGTTGATTTGGTAAAAGCAGTAAGTTGTCTTTATTTTTTAAAAAGCATGAAAAACTCAGTTAATCCATCCATATTCTGGGTGTGAAACTTGTGTTACTATGGCACATCTTGTAATATATATTAGCCTCTATATGAAGAGTTCAGATGCAAAACCCTCTAAATCCATCAGACCTCTTTTTTTTGAATGAGCATTTTCTATTAGGCTCCTCTGATTAGGTTCAGAAGTTTCATTTTATAGATAATGAAAAGGTTATTAGCTAGTAAATAAAATAACTTTTTTCAAAAATGCCACTTTAGACAATTCTTTAGTTTTTAACAAGGTAGATTTTCTTTGGCATCAAAACCAGCTAAATCCACTTCTGCTTTTTTTGCAAAAAACCTCTAAATCCACCTATTGGGACAAGACAGTGCAACTAGCTGAAAAATCACTAAAGATGTGATTAGAAATAATTTGACCAAACATAAAACACATTACACAAACCACCTGAAGTTAAAAACCCATAAATCTATCAAGTAAGTGATTCATTCCGCTGTGCTAACCCCTGATAAACCACGGACTAAGAAGGAAAATGAATGAATGAAATCTGTCAAGTAAGTGCATTAATCAATAACATGAAAATGGACATTAATTAAATCTAAACAATCTGTTGTAGTTTCAGATATTTGGGATTTAGATTTTATGGAAGTAATGTAACGTAAACATTGTAAACCAAGTTTGTTACATGCAAATAATGTGTAAAAACATTGTGAAACATCCATATCTGTGCAATGTCCATTAATAATTATTGTCCATAAATAAAAGCTCATCAGGCGTATAGGTAATATGAAGTAATATAAATAATGGATAGTTTTATACATTATATTTCTCTTTTTAAAAATAGCTTACATTAGCAAATAAAACACAAGGTGGGCCTACTGGGCAAAAGAGGGATGCCTTAGACAATTTCAAAAGCTCTCATTCATTTATTCTCACCATACTCAAGGTCTTGGTCTTTTTTTCGTCTCTTGTTTATCCTCATAGCATCCATGTGGAATAGAAGAATGGCATCTTAACTTTGTCTTTCGTGAAATGGAGTCGTCGTTTAACGTAAAGTAAATCAGACTTATTCAAAGTAGCGTCGCTGTGCAAAAGCACGTTATGAATGCATGCTACACTTCCATCTATACATTGTGTTTTCTTTTCCTTATAATGCACAGAGTTTTGAGGTAAGGGATGTTTTCATTTTCCATTCAGTGACAGTCGGACAAGCTCATTCAGTTTATCAAACTCCGACTTTTAAAATCTAAATCGAAAACAGAATAAAATTCTCCTCATAAATGCGGGTGTCATGAGAAATCGAGTCCCCCCTGACAATTGGGTCCGCCTAGGATCCTACTGGTTCAGTGGAGTTGTAATAGGTATAGTTTGTAGCGCCTGATAAAAAAAAAAATTATATATATATATATATATAAATACAGTGAAATCTCGTTTAAATGTATGTAATTTAAAAGAGCGTTATAATGACATAAAACTATTTAAAATTATGTATTTCGTATACTGATGTACAACTAAAGGCATGTGTAAAGCTTTTATTTTAGACTTTTTTTGGGCAGAAGTGGCGTTTAGCGGCTTTTGCATCTGAACTCTTCATATAATGAACTGCCTGATGTTCCACTCATTTGTTCCACTCAAGTGTCTACTAAATTAAGCAATGTAAATATAGATAAAATGTTTAAGTGTTTGGTTTTGCTGTAACGTCTGTTTCATGGGGTGCAAATAAAGTCATATTTCTGAATGATTCTATAGCAAATTCAACTAAAATCGAAATATAATGAAAATGAATTTTAAAAACGGAATAAAATACAATATATAAATATTTAACTTTACTGGCCAACTCTAGAATGCATGTGTAAAACTCACCCTGCAGCGGCTGGTCGGACATGCAGGTAGTTTTCTTGGACAAAGAGTGGTGCTAAAGAGTAGTCATGAAAGAAAAGGTCTGATTTGTCGATCAAAGACATGTGAGCTGTTTCCTCTCCTAAAGCAAACACCTTTCGACAAACATCAAATGGACCCTGCAAATGAGAACACACAAATACTGTCATTCTTCGCAGTCTTTTTACACCATCAATCCACCTGTGCTCATACAGCGTGATATAAGAGTGTGCACGTACTAGTTTCATGTCCTTCTTAGCATTGTTAGCGTCAGCTTTGGCCTGGTCATAGGTTATAACTTTGTCTTTAGCTGACCACATGCTCAGATTATGCAGCACCTAGAAGTAGATGTAGAATAACAGTTGTGATGTATAATAATACTTTTGCAGTGCACACCTGGAGTACCATACACAGGCTGATAAATGTGCAGGATGGGCAATACAAAAAAGCATGCTTATTTGTTAATATCTTACCTGCCGAATATCCTGATTGGATGCCAGGATGACTTCATTTAGTGCTGGGGGCGGGATCTTCAGACCCTCCTTAAAAGCTATAGACATCATAGCTCCCTGATTGGACAGAGAGGAATCTTATACATTTTTGAAAATAAAAGAGTTACATTGTGTTCACCCAAAAAATGTTTACTTCCTTGTATGTACTAACCTGGAACCACTGACTTCCAAAGTAGGAAAAACAAATACTATAGAAGCATAATATTTGTTTCTCCTTCTATGGAAGTCAATTGTTACAGGTTTTTAGTTTTTTTTTTAAGATTTTTTGTTTACAACAGAAAGAAACTCATAAATGTTTATAGCCACTTAAGGGAGAGAAAATAGTTTTACAGTTTTGGGGTGAACTATGCCTTTAGGACAGGGCTATTCAATTAGTTTGTCATAGGGGCCAGTTCATGACAAGCATCCCAAATGAGGGGCCGGAGAGATATGACTTGCAATATGAGTGATGACACAACAGCATAGAAGAGCCCATATGTTGTATTTTTGCTCCTTAATATTCAGTGCATTGCTTTAGTAGGCTTCTTTTACATTCAGACTCATTCATATGTTATGTTTTGAACTGCATAATTATGGATGCAACAATTGGAGATTTTGGTTGTACGATTCTGAAGAATAATCATGGTTTCACGGTTATCACGTCAAACGTAAATTTAAGCTTTATATTAGGTAAGTATTTAAATGAACGTTTGATATCATCTGCTTTCATACATACATAATCATTTTAATTATTTGTAATATATCATCTAAAGTATCTTTTGTTTGCACTGAAAGCCACGCACAACTTTTATCGCTATGGCGTGAGATGTCTTCTACTCTGTGTGTCTGGAAGGCGCGAGCGTATCGCTCTGCTTGTGCATGCATATTGCCATATACTCTTACATTTGAAATAACGCGATATGTAAACGGCCCGCTTTAGTTAATCCAGTGTGCATGCATATTAGCCTTGTGTATAAGCTCAAAACTTTAAACTAGTGTACAGGTGGCAGAACTTTGTTAAGTTGCAGCAGTTTCGTTCCGTGCAACAGAAACGTGGCGTTGAGAAGCCTTAACAATTAATTATCCAAATGTTTTGGGCTGCTTGCGCTACTCACTCGCTTAATGTCAGGTGACTCACGTTCTGCGCAGCCTTCAACTGCATATCATGCTGTATTGAACAGATGCACGTCACTTCATAACTATAGCAGGCGTTTTTCGACTGAACTAAATTTACTTCTGATGTCTTGGTCAGACTATTTGGAACGAGCCACACAAATTGCCTCTGAGCCAAGTTCGGCCCGCGGGCCACCAACTGAATAGCCCTGCTTTACGATGTGTTTGTTACAGTACAATTGCACTATATTGATAATGTTAAGTAATAATATGCACTTACTATAGATTTAAGTAGGTGTAATGTAATTATGCTGTATTTACTATATTTTAAAGTATGTGTACTTGCCAACGAAAACACATATGTTATATTTTCTACCATTTAGAGGTCATTTATATAAGCAAAAGTGTCACAGTGGTCATGCAATCACATGAATTTAATCATGCTCTCAAAATATCTAAATTTGTCTGACAGTCACCTTGATCTGCTCAACGCGGGGTCTCTGAAAGCGCAGGTCATAGCAATAGTTGGCCAGCGAGCGAATCTTCTGATGATTGCGGTCATTACACATACAGATGATGGGAATCTTTGACTGTTTTATCAGACCAATCATCTCCTGTGAGGGCGAAAGACAATAAAAAAATGTCAAGAAGCACAATGACACATAGACCTGCATTACAATAGGTTCTGTTGAAAAACAACATCAATTTCTGCCGTCTATTTAAAAATATATATTTAATTAATTTGAAGGAATTAGACCTTTTTAAATGAAATGAACTAAATTATTGAATACAAACGGCCATTATTACAAAACTTCACAGTTTTAAGTTGACAATGTCAACTGTAGGACTGAGCCAGCACTCTATTTCACACACAGCCACTGAACTCTTAGATTTAAACAGCATCTAGTCTATTTGTGTTGCTTGAGCACCACCTCTGGTAAGGAGAGAGAATGCAGTGGCATGTGAGCATGTACTGTATGTCTACCTGTATTCCTCCTCTGTCTTCATTTCCTGCCATGCCGTCCACCTCGTCCATTATGAGGACGTGTTTACTGCTCACTGTCTGTGATGCACCTGACACCATTAAACACAGAACCATAGTGTTTATATTATAATCACCACAGTTCAACTGAAAACCATTTTGCAGATGTGATCTGATTAATTGTGTATTAATTAAGCTAATTACCGGTGTAGAAGTTCTTAATGCTGGTGTTGTTAAGTGATTCTGCGATGACCTCCTTTAAGCTGTTCTTACTGCGGGTGCAGCTCGCATTCATCTCCACATAGCTGTAACCCAACTCCTGCAAGCACATGTGGAAACTCTGTTAACGCATTAACAAAAGCAACAAAACTGCAAAAACAGACACACTGTGCCAGTGCATCTAATGATTTCATTCATAAACATTTTAAAAGCTTACACACATAACAAACTGGTTTTGAAATAGTCAAACGAAATGTAAAAGTTGTTTATGTGTGAGAATGAACTGACCTCACAGACGAGAGCAGCAGTAGTGGTCTTCCCAACACCAGGGGGTCCAGATAACAATGCAGCCTTAAATCCAGAACCGTCATCTTTACTTCCAAATTTACCAAATTTGGGTGCTACACACACACACACACAGACAAACACAAACACACAGAGACAAACACAGAATATGAACAAAGAAAATTACACACTACATATACTTTACTCTACATCTATACACTACTTTTTAAAAATGGTATATAAAACATTATGACCAAGTCATAAACAGCTTTTTATGAATTTTATTATGAAGTTTATGAATTTTTATGAGGTTTATTTTACAAAAAATAAAAGGCAGTCAAAAAAAGCAGGCTCCTCTGAGAATATATGTGATGCATATGATTGCATTCAAGTCGAAAGCACATTAGATTTACATTTATAAAAATATACACATAAAAAATCCCCAGTCTAACATGATGACTGTGCATCTGTGACATTCTCGACAAAACATAGAAGGGCATTCATGCACTGTACAATTCTAGAGATGCCATTGACAAAAGATTTCCTTGGTCGAATAAAAGTCATTCATTTTAAGTCACGAGTCGACTGATCAGACATGTCTTATTTTACACGACTGTTAAAAGCTTGGTTCTGATTGGCTGATAAAACAATACAGTGTGCAATAATATTTTCAGGGAATCGCAACTGAAGTAGTACCAGGCAGTTTTGACTGCATTTAGGCCTGTCACGATATCTATTTTTTATTGTACGATATATTGCACCAAAATATATTGCGATAAATGATATTATTGTCATTTTAAGACCATTTTATGCCACTCATTATACAATGCCAGAATGACAATATAATATCACAAAGCAAGTACTCTTTCAAAAAACACACAATATTTCATTCTTAAGAATATTTAATTTAATTATAGTAATTTTAACAATTCAATAATTAGGCATTGGAATGAGAATGTGAAAACGCATATCCTAAATGAATATTAATTAGTGTTAACAAAAAAAGTGCAAGGGGAAAAGTAACATATCTGCTACCAGATCTATTTTCAGTTGTCAGACATCCACATGAAAATATACTATAGTAATTTATAGTAAATAACCATACTGACACCTCCAGTAGAGGTAGAGATGTTGCACAATCAGTTAAAATGTTGCTAGAACTGTTTTTATGTATGGGCGATATATATTGCATCACTAAAAATAATTGAATTGATGTCCATGTGAATTGATTGAATTGATGTCCAAGTCGATACATTGATTATTGTGACAGGCATAACTGCATTACACACTGTAAAAAAATCTGTAATTTTACAGCAGCTGGGGTGCCGAAAAAAAAGGAAAATAACGGCCCTTACAGTACAGAGATTTACTGTAAAATAACGGACATTAATTTACAGAAATTTACTTAAATTTAAATTTCTGGAAAATTTCTGTATTTTAATGTCCGTTATTTTACAGTAAATTTTTGTAATTTAACAACTGTTATTTTACGGTTTATTTCCTGCACCCCAGCTGCCGGAAATAAACTGTAAAATTACAGATTTTTTTTTACGGTACAGTTCTATATGACTACGCTGACTTCAGTTAGAAACTAGTACAGCATACAGGAGCTGTTTGAAGACAGAAGGTGTGGTAACCATAGTATAAGAAAAATAATTGACTCCAGTCCATTGAATTTTAGAAAATAATGCCTTCTGCATAGCCTAATGCATCCTCAAACACACACATAAACCGGTAGAAGTAATAATTTAAATGTCAGTGAAACCTGTACGGAGACTGCATTATTAACATTTTAACAATTTATTGACAAACTAGTGCGTTGTTAGAAAAAAGTACTTTGAGTTTGTTTTCATTATTTTACAAAAGCACAATGACTTTGTTGCTATTGTCAATTCACACAACTAAACCTAGTCTTTACACGTCCATATATTCTGTGGATTTTTTTTATAAATCCTGTGACTAAGCAAATTAAAAATGTTGATAACCAAAGCCTCTTTTCTTCAGCTAATTGTATTTGACTATTTTTAACTATTGAATATTATTACTTTGACTATAAGGCAGACCCAGCATATTCAAATAGAACAGGAGTGTCAAAACTCGTGCTGCATCCCAATTCCCATACCATCCGTGCTAAATAGTATTTGAAAATAGAATAAATATGTCCCAAATCGTAGTATGCTGAAAAAAAGTATGCCAAAGGTTCCTGGATGGTTTACGATTTCCGGTAAAAATTTTAAGTGTAGAAGCGTCCATACTCTAACCGCTGATATTGCCCAAAGTACATTGCGCATTGGACATGAATTCGGTTAGAACTACAAACGCAGGTGAAAAGCCTTAAATAAACTACAAACATGATAGATGCGCGAGACCAATCGTCAAGTGGAGAGGCTTCGGTAAAGATGTTTGTATGACAGTTAATTAATATCTAGCCAAATAGAAAATATTTAAATTGTGTTTTCTGTGTTATATTTCATTTGCAACAACAATACTGAACTTATATAAAGACATGTTTGGACATTAATGACTGAACGCAGAATTATCTAAAGACTTGAGGACATTTCTCTGCATGAAAGACTTGTGAATGGGAGATTAACTTGCCGCCGCTGCTTCTCCAATAAGGTAGGAAATTAATATGACAGAAATGTGGATGATGTGTGGATGATTGACAGGGCTCATAACTAAGCAACACAACGATATGTTAACAGGGAAGCAGTATGTCCCAAAGCTTGCACACTCTTCTGTCACACACTCAACAGTATGTGTAATGTGAATTGGGATGCAGCATCAGTCCTGGAGACTTTAGCTCCAACCCTAATTAAACACACCTGAACCAGCTAATCAAGCTCTTACTAGATACACTAAAACAGGGGTGTCCAAACTCGATCCTAAAGGGCCGGTGTCCTGCTAAGTTAAGCTCTAACTTCCTTCAACACACCAGCAGGAAGTTTCTAGTATATATAGTAAGAGCTTGATAAGCTGTATCAGGTGTGTTTGAATAAGCTTGGAGCTAAACTCTCCAGGACACCAACCCTCCAGGCGTGAGTTTGGAGACCCCTGCACTAGAAACTTCCTGACAGGTGTGTTAAAACAGGTTGGAGCTAAACTCAGCAGGACACCGGCCCTCCAGGACCGAGTTTGGACACCCCTGATATAAAACTTGTACTATGTCATGCCAATAACATGCCAATCCATATACGGATAAAAATGAGCAGAAACTGACTAGTATAATATGCTAAACTCTATATACAGTGCTCAGTATAAATAAGTACACCCCTCACAGATTTTTTTATTAATAATTTAAGATGCTTTAAAACATTATATTTGTCAGTAGCGAAGCCAAAACTAGAACTAATCTAAGAAAAAAAACAGTAACAGTCCAAAAATGTGTACACCCAAATTAATATCATGGGGAAAATATTAAATACATTTTTGATAAACAGGGAAAATCAAGAGAAACATAAATATCAAAGTTAGTTGAAAATTTTTTAGCAATAACTAGTTTGATTTGAATGTATTATCTTTCTATTCCTAAAGCTTTAGGTGACCATAAAGACATAACCGCTTAATGAAACAGTTTTGTTTAAATGCACCAAATGTTATTGGCTATACTCTCTGGGAAATGAATAAAAATATACATTTGCAAAAGTGGGTGTACTCATTTATGCTAGGCATAGTACAGCCATTACAACTTCTAATTCTTTTCTTATAATATAAGTGCTTCATTACCTCATTAATTGGGAAACTATTAGAAAATAAGTATATTTAAAAAGGCATTTGTCTGTCCTGTTATTAAAGCTTTTGGGCAAAAGTAGTTAATTTTATGAGCCATATGTTTGGACTGCAGCAACAGTTGGATCCATTGTCTTTAATTTTAGGTCTCCCGGTTGGACGTTTGCCTGACAAATTTACTAATCGTTTATTTGACATTTTATCCTTCGCTGCCAGTAAAAATATACTGATAAACTGGGTCAGTGACAAACCCCTATCCTTGAAAGGGTGGCACAATATTATTAGGGAAATGATTCCTTTGGAATTCCTTACCTGTGGTATTCATATGTCCACTGAGGCTTTTCATCAAGTCTGGACTCCTTACTTAGACCTTATTATTGTTTCTTTAAACTGCATTTTGAGTTATGGTATGTCATAATTGAATTTATGTATTTTATTTCTTTATTATTTTATCTTTATATGTTTTCTTATTATTATTATTTTTATTTTGTTTATTTATTTACTTATTATTATATTATTGCCATGATGCTACTATTTATTATAATTTTATTATGCATGTATGTTCTAGTCAGTTTATTAATTAATTATTATATTGGCATTGTCTGTTGGTTTGTTTAAATGTTTTTGATGTTAAAATGTTAATAAAAAGATGCAATAAAAAAATTTATAAAAAATGCATTTGTCATACTATGGGACCATTTTAAATCGGTAAAAGTGAAAAATTGTGATGTCGATGATCAGAGGCTATTACATCAGCTACCCAAATATCAACCGCCCATACAGTGAAAGCACTGACCTGGCGCTTTTGCATTGCCACTGTGGTGTTTATGCCAGCTCTGTAGCCAACGTAAGAGCTTGTTAGCGCAACTCTGATCTCCCTGCTGTCCAATCAGGTTTTTCAGACTGCGTGGACGGTACTTATCCACCCACAACAGGCTGCTCCCATCATTCTCTGGGGCAGAGTGGGACACAGGGGATGCTGTCTTTGTTTGATCAAAGCTCAAGCTCTTTTTGACCTCTGAACAAGAGGCCCCACGGGCTCCAGATTGAGAGGCAGATCCAGGCTTAGACATCCCCCCTGAAGAGTTTCTCTTATTTGGACTTGGCCCTTGTGGCGTGGCCTTCTTGGCTGAAGATGCGACTTTGCCTCTGGAGTCTGGAGTCCTTGTTTTAGAGGATTTACTCTACAATATAGAGCATACAGACAGATCATCAATGCACCGAATTCTTGTGGATGCACTAGGATGAGCAAAACTTTTGATTATTTTCCTGTAATATATATATTGCTAAATGATGACTTAAACAGCTACACTCTGAGAGCAAATAATGATCCCAAAATGACTGCCAAGAATTTAAGGGAGTGCATCAAAAATATATATTTATTTCAAAACAATGAAAAATGACTCTAAGGACTTTGTGCCTGCAAACTATGGGTGCATGGCAGGATTAAACCTAAATGTTGAAACTACTCTTACTCTTTACAGGACTAAATTAAAAACCATTAAGCATCATCACAGTTCAAATAAACAAACAGGCTTATACTGTTTCCGACCCATTCAGCTTGACTGCAATAAGATTTTTCTTTTTAATGCGAAATAGTACGACATGCAGATTTCTGTTAAAAATGAAACTGACATTTAGGTTTTAGCTTGTTAATTTATAGACAATAAATCTTGTATTTTGCAATGTATGCAACTGAACGGTGTGCAATGGAGTGCAAATGAAAGAGCATATATGAACTGCCTCACCTCTGCCTCTGCTGCAATCTCATATTTAGACTTCTTGCCTGGTTTGGTTCGTATGAGATCCAACAACTCATCTTCATTAATGATCTTGGTGCCGAAACTTTCCGCCTACAGACATTGAAGTTGTGTAAACAACATTATGATAAGCTGGAATATAATTGAAATAGAAATACGCAAACAGTAATGTCGAAATAAAAAGAAACAACAACATGCTAAAGACATAATAAGCAATTAGAACCTTCTCAGTCTTTGAGACTCCACTGTCTCGTCCCAGAACAAGGTAAGTGGTTTTACGGCTGACATTTCCTGTCACTTTCCCGCCATATCGCTCTATTAGTGATTTAGCCTCATCCCTCTCCAAAGACTCTAAAACACCAGTCAACACAAACACACAACCCTCCAGACAGTTCTCTTCTCCCTAAAACACACATAAAAGTGATTAAGCAGTTTAGAAGTATAATTTGATTCCTGAAATCAGAATTATAAATAGTAATGACACAAAAAAAGTTAACCATCAACATGAGGTATTTAGGTGTTTTTACCTGTGGTATGTCTTTAGAGCCCAGAGCTCGTGGTCCTTCTCTATTCAGATAGCTACGGTAGGCTGATGAATTTGCCCGTTTTTTCTCCAGGTCGTCAGGACTTGTATTCTGAAATTCAAGGGAAGATTTGGTTTGCTCACTAGAGGATTAATATCCCTATTTTGTATAATTCTCCTTTGACCACACAAATTGTGAAAAGTTTTATACGAATCAAACCATATACAAGACCCTAAAATAACACTGTTGTAAAACTAACATTTACCTTTTAAGTATCTTCTAACACAGCAGTTGTCAATCCTGGTCCTCCCCACTCAGCTATCTGTATATTTCGGATTTCTCTATTACCGCTTCTGAGGTTCCAGTTCTGTAACAATTTCCAACTGAACATGCTGCAAACTAGTGTAGTGCAAATCTTTGTTTTTAAGTGAAGTTCAACCATAATACAGTTTCTTTATGGACCTCACTTCTAATGATCTGGTTATCTAAATCAGGTGTATTTTAAAAAAAGACATGGGCTGTTTCTCAATTTCAAGAATGCAGAGAACAGACTTGCTATCTCATGGAGATCATTCAGTCACCGTGGGAAAACGAACTTGGAAGACTGCGAGAACACAAAGCATCCTCTGAGAAATGAGATGCTGCGTTCTTTCTGATGGTCACATGACCTTCACATATTTTTTTTTACAAAAAATTCTTTAAACATTACAGCATTCATACAATGATTTATCATTTTCCCCCTTTTTTAATATATATATATATATTATATATATATATAAAACTTTACAAACATACTTTGCACAATACAAATAAAACCAATTTTAATATGAATTTCAGCAAATAAACACCCTTAATGTGTTTATGCCTTTATTAAGATTTTCATGTTAATGTTTACTTTCACCGTCTTATTTAGGGAAACTCCTCTGAACTTTAATAATAAACAGCTATAGAATGCTGCACTTCCTACCTCTTTTATTTAGTTGCAATGACTTCTGCGACTTCTCAAGCGAGTTTTGCACGCAAGTCTGCATCTAAGCATCCTCGATATCAAGAACACATGCGGGGACTTACATTCATTGAGGTTTGGAACTGAACTTTGACGGTTGATGATGACGTTATACGAGAACACAAGGATGCAAGAACACTGAAGACCGTATACTGCGAAACAGCTATGGAAAATGTGTAGAACTGAGGAGATGCGAGGACCAGGATTGTAAACCATTGCACTAAAATAATAATTAATTAAGCAGCATTTGCAAATGACATACCTCTGGTTTGGTTGGTGAGGTTTTACTGGAGGCACTTTCACTTTTAGGTGTGGACAAATTTCTTGATTTTGTCATTCCTGCGGAAGAACTTGCTGTTTTTGGCGTAGCTGCGCGCTCTGAGCTAGTCGGAGAGATGGGCTCTTTCTTAGGAGAGATCTTAATCTGCTTTTCACCTTTGTCTTTTTTCCCTTGCTCATCTTGTTCTTCCTGGCGTCTTTTCATTTGAGCCAGTTTTGAGCTGGTCTTCACAGGACTCTTTTTAGGGAACAAGTCCTTTTTGGGCTTGATCTCTGAGGCAATCACCTGAGAGCTGCTCTTGGAGGGGGAGACAGAGCCTACCCGAGCCTAAGAAACAATAAGAGAAGTATAAAAGCAATGTACTTCCTTGCTAAACATTGATTTTTGTTGATATAGAAAAGAGTTTTAGTTTAATGAATAGATTTAAAGATTGGTTAAAGGGTTACATAGCAAAAATTATGCATATTATTATGCATAAAAACGTCTGATTAAAAGTAGCATTAAGACAATCTCTAGACAGATATGCTGCTCACCAACCTTTTTTGGTAAGGGAGCATCATCCAGCATGGCTAATGTCCTTGCAAATTCCTCATCATCATGAATCTGCTTTTCCAGCTAATACAAACAAAAAAACACACACACACAAGGTTTTGCATTATGATTTTAGCATAAAAACAAACTAGCTAAGAAAAACATATACAACATGCTGCGTAGCATGACATGATATAGGAATATTCCTGTATAACTGGTCAAACACTCTTTTTCAAACCCACAATTTCTTCTGCAGATGCTTGTGTGTTTTTTTATCTTTATCAATATTCAATGTTCACATTCATGTCCTTAATTACAAAACTGTACAATTTTACATAATAAAATTTTGATTATATGAGAAATATTATGCGATAATAAAAGTGCCAATAGTCCAGAACCAACCTCCTTGTCTTCATCCATCTGAAGTTCTTTTGCAATGGCTTCATCACTGAGTGACTCATCAGTTTCCTGTGGCTGGACAAGATCAAACAAAGTTAGAATTTTTTTCTACCAAAAGTGAACCTATGACATTTTAAACAAACTTCTTATATCCCCACATGGGAATTTTAGCTCTAGAAGTTTCTTGTACATCACTATTACACACATGATTCAAACAGTAATAAAAGTGATGCTTGTAGTACTGTATTAATTGAAACCAAAGTCCAACAATGATTCCATTAGAAGTAGCTGATCAACCACCATTGCAAGCATACATTGAGCAGTGGTGCTTTAGTTTGACACATACTGCAGATGAGAATGTATAAGTGTGTAATTCCCCTTTATTTTTCTACCTATAAAATCCTCACTATTTGAAAGTATATGGAAAGTGTATCTGCTTTTGCGATGTTTCTGTACAGTCAACAACACAAACCAAACAGCTCCAGGGCCTTTACCATGAAGTTGGTTAGCCAGGTAAGTTTGTGCTCTGGTTAATCAGAGTGCTCTGGTTTCCCCCACAGACCAAAGACATGCGGTACAGGTGAATTGGGTAGGCTAAATTGTCTGTAGTGCATGTGTGTGAATGAGTGTGTATGGATGTTTCCCAGAGATGGGTTGCAGCTGGAAGAAAAACTGAGTAGAACATGTGCTGGATAAGTTGGTGGTTCATTCCGTTGTGGCAACCCCGGATTAATAAAGGGATTAAGCCAAAAAGAAAATGAATGAATGAATAAGTTTGCAGTAAGGATGACAAAATAATGTTGTTTTCAAACAAACTATATGTTTATTTCTATATCTAGATATGTTTATGCACAAGTAATAGCCTAATGTAAAATATAAAAGCAAAACATCGGTAGGCCATTTGTAACTAAAAAACGTAAGCCTTTGCTCCTTGCGGTCAAAAAATGCTCTGGGCTTGTATTAATTTGGATGGTCTCATGCATTCGTTTGCAAGAACTTTGCCGCAGATAATGCACTGTGGCTGGGTCAGGGACTCTTTACTTCAAGAAAATGGAATAAAACCATAGTTCAGGTAACTATCTTGCTATTTCCTGCATTTCGTGTTTCCAGTATTGCTCACGCTGCGACCCAAAATGTTTGGAGCTTCCTCACCTGGGTCCAGTATGCTTACTATTAGCTGCTGAAGGCGAATCAGTGAGACTCTGTCTTCTTTCTGGAGGACGAATTACAAATTTGTCCACTTTTTTTGGTCAGCCAGGGGATGAAATAAATTAAGGCAACATGATTGTCCACTGCTAAAAGAAACTTAAAATATGACGTGACCCCCCACAGAGCTCGCTGAGGGCCCCTTGTGGGAACCTCTGTCTTACACAATAAAGAGACTGTTCTAGTTTTTCTTAAATCCAAATTAAATGTTGCTTTGATGGTAAACCACTTAAAAAAAAAACATCTTGCATTCAGTAAAGAAACAATTATTTATTATAATTATTTTACATGATACATCTAATTATTATATCCTTAATCCTTTATACAAGCCATTGTAGGTTAAGGTTTTAGTTTAAAATAGCATAAATGTACACTCACCGGTCACTTTATTAGGTACACCGGTCTAACTGCTCATTAACGCAAATTTCTAATCAGCCAATCACATGGCAGCAACTCAATGCACGTAGACATGGTCAAGATGATCTGCTGCAAACAAGCATCAGAATAGGGAATGAAAAGTGATTTAAGTGTCTTTGAACGTGGCATGGTTGTTGGTGCCAGGTTGGAGGAGAATGGCCAGACAACTACTCATTAAAACCGAGGTATGCAGAAGAGCATCTCTGAATGCCCAACACGTCTAACCTTGAAGCGGATAGGGCCTCAGCAGCAGAAGACCACACCGCCTACCACTCCTGTCAGCTAAGAACATGAAACCGAGGCTACAATTCGCACAGGCTCATCAAAATTGGACAATAAAAGATTGTGATGGAACGAGAGATTCACATCATGGATGTGCAGCCGACAAATCCGCAGCAACTGCGCGATGCTATCATGTCAATATGAACCAAAATCTCTGAGGAATATTTCCAGTATCTTGTTGAATCTATGCCAAGAAGGATTTAGCCAGTTCTGAAAGCAAAAGGGGGTCCAACCCAGTACTAGTAAGGTGTACATCATGTTGATATGCTATATTGCTATTATAGAACTCCTACTGCTAAAACTAAAATACCTCCAATTGTTTTGCATACAGAACTGCAGTGACTTTACTGCAACTTTACTTGGACTCATTGTGTAAGCTGTGCAGTGTTTACATACATGTTGCTGTTGTGCTGACATTTTTGACACCCACCAATCAAGAGAAAATGTGTCTCAAACCCTGCTGGTTGGCTGCTTGTTACTGATGTCAGGCCTTCTTATCCACACTATCCATAAACTTAGGGCCAATTTTAATTCTGCACCTTCGCCCTTTAACTTACTACCTGTCGCATATATGTGAATGTACCAGTGTGCACCAGCCCTAAGGACTGGCAAAGTATGACTGTTTGTAAAATACAGTGCCAATCTGCAGTAAATATTAAGCTCAGAATTGATTCAAGAGGGGATCAAAACGCAATCAGAAAGATAACAGAATTGATGCAGAATCATTTCTCGATTTGTAATGCATTGATTTTTTGTCCCAGCCCTAATTTTATGCAAGCAAACACAAACAGTTACTATTTTCTGTACTCACTGCCTTCCTTTTAGTGCTGCTACTGGCCACCATTTTCTTCTCCGACCTCTGAACACTTGAATTTCCAAAGAAAGCCATTACTGATGTGGGCATTTGTTTTGGTGGGGTTGGTGCCACCTTTGGGGAAACAGTGGGTTGAGAACTCTTCACCCCTCCCTTCACCGTGCTGGGGGATTTGGTTGGGGATTTACTGGAGGAGACTTTTGCTTGTTTTGCCTTTCCTGAATCTGATTCCTTCTTGCCTTTAGCCGTTCCATTCTCTTTAGGTTTGGGCTTTTTCAGAGTTTCAAATGTACCATCTGAATCTGAAAAAATATACAGAGATGGAAAATTATTATGCGCAGGTATAATAAAATGCTAAAAAACCTACTAATATTGCATGATGAAATTTATTTGATGACTTTCTCACCAGAATCAGACACAAAAGTTACTGGGTGTTTCTTCTCTGTGGGGGTAGAAGTCTCTTTAGGGCTCTTTTTGGTCTTCACCTTCTTCTCTTCTTCAGAGTCTATATACGATGAGAGAGGAGAAGATCTAAAATCAGTGTCATATCAAAATCCAAGACTGTTTAAGGCAGGGTTTTTCAATTTTTAGATGCCAAATAGGATGACTTAATGCACGGGACGTTAAAGGTTCAAGACACCATTGAGTCCTTTTTTTTTT
Organism: Danio tinwini; assembly: GCA_903798205.1. Lineage (NCBI taxonomy): Eukaryota > Metazoa > Chordata > Actinopteri > Cypriniformes > Danionidae > Danio > Danio tinwini. Next base: position 4,590,410 of record CAIGQZ010032649.1, on the reverse strand, counting down.
TAAGTTTTAACAGATTTGTGTGTTTTGACCATCAGTTAAGACAACGTTAGCACCTGTGATCTTTAATTGTGGATAAACCTGGATAATTTGGGCTTTTGCCAGATAATTTCATCTTTGGGTTTAAAAATAATTTTTTGGGTGGGATCAAAATCAGTGATGTAGCATGAATCTGCTAGGGGAGTGACGATGTTTCTCATTATTATTCATAGCTGAGTTTCTTATCCTATGAGAAGACCCTGCTTCTTAATTATTCATGAGAGCACGGGCTTTACGAAGGCAAGGCTGACCTGCCAAGCTGTGAGACCCAATGGCTGTGTGAGACAGAGTCCGCGTACGACAAGCAGTATTTAGCTGTTCATGAAGGGTCGTATGCGTTTGTTTCCATAGGGGTTTGTTGCTTGTTTTTCTCTGTGATGCTGTCAGAGACGATACAGCAAAGCTTTGGTTTGAAGCAAGCATTTTAGTCGGGAGAGCTGTACAAGAATTGGAGGATGGTGGACTTTGTCTTTTATCAGTTGAGTTTGTTACCATTCAGACACATGGCCTATATCTGTGCTGCTGTGTTCACCCATGTTTAAAATTCTCCAGATTACCAGCAGGGTTAATGGTTGGAATAGATAGGGAATGAGACCTGCTGTATTGCTCCGTGTCTGCATTCAGACCCGGGATTGAGGAGAAGAGAAGTCCTCCTCATTTATAGTGTTAATATAATCATGATTATCTTTATAATGATATAACAAACTGTGGTTATGTGTATATGAATTACGAATAACAAATGTAGCAGGGCATTAAACTACTGTTTATTTCTTTGCATGTTACCTTTGTAAACCATAAAATCATGCGTCTTCTCACAGTTTGTGTCTCATTTTGTCGACCAACTGACAACAGTTGCTCGCTTCCCACTTTCCCCTCTGCTTTGCCGGCCACGACCACTCCTCCACTGACCGCAGCGCTCCACACTCATTATAAAGCATTTTTTGAAAAAATTCTGAGTAAGACTTGAAGTTTTCATGGCCCTTTAAGTCATAATCATCAAACATCATAGCCTTATAAAAAAGTTGTTTTACATGGAACTCTAATCTAAACAAATATTTCAGTTTTTACTTATTAAATATTATTTAATAAGTAAAAATATATTTATTTTTACTTTTTCAAAACATTTTCACAGTGTCTTTATAGTTTCTTGATGGACCCCATTTTGAAAGCCCCTATTCTATTCCTAAAAACGTTAGGACACTCTTTAACTGTCTGGACTAATTTATTTTATTTACACAACAGAATCCATATCTTAGCAAACCTGATTATAAATGTTTAATAAACTTTGAATATGAACCTGAATCAACTATAACTCTTTTCTTCCTTTTCCCACTGGGTTTCTCATCAGATGTGGGGCTTTTGACCTAAAGAAAAAAAGAAAGAAAGAGAGACTGTATGACACTGCACGATGCACACAACATCAGCCTGCAAATGGATGTTGTTCACATGTCATTCTACCTTAGGTCTTGATTTTTGTTTCTTCTTCTGCTCTTCATCAGTACTTGTGCTTCCATTTGAAGCTTTCTGGGACACAGGTTTAGTGGACGTAAAAAATCTCCGGATATCCTGAAATGAGCATTGCTGAATTAGAGAATTGTGTACATGTACACACACACACACACACACACACACACACACACACACACACACACATACATACATACATACATACATACAGTCAAGCCCAAAATTATTCATACCCTTCTGCAGTTTTGTTCAAATGTAAATAAGAGCTAAGAAATATTTGTTTTCAGAATGATGCCTCTTGTGTATTGTTTTATTTTCCCCAAAAAACGTGCTGGTTAAATAAGAGTAACTTTAAGTCAGAATATGCCAGGAGTATGAGTAATTTCAGGCTTAACTATATATATATATATATATATATATATATATATATACATACACAGTTTAGTTTTTTATTACTTTAAAATTACATCCGCTACTAAACGTGCAGTGCAGAGCAAGTACCATAGTAACCGCATTGATGAATTTGTTGTTGCATGTTTACATTTCAAAGTCGACAATAACAAACAGGAAGCAGGTGGTAAAGCTAAAGCACCTGTAGTTTACTTATATATACTGGAAAAACTGAAGCTCATATTGACTGTCTGTTGTTGGCAAAGACAGTCGATCTTGATCATTAAGTTCTTCACACTTTTTATGTTTCTCAAGCAAAGCGTAAACAACCAAAACTTAAAAACAAACGACGCAAACACGGACTCCCAAATTCATAAATAGTCTATGTATGGTTTATTATTTTTGTAGCCCAATTTAATCTGCTAATTAACACGTAACGTTAAAGGCTGCAAGTTCAAGCTGCTTTTATTTTAGCTTGATCAGCTACATTGACATCGTCTCTGATTGTGTCTTTATTTCTACAGACAGTGCATTAATGAAGCGACTCACCATTTCTAAACATATGTCAAAATCTTTTCTTTATTTTTGGACAAACTGCGGACAGGTAGTGCTTCTTCAATCCTCTTTGGCGCCAATGATAATCAACAGAGAGGCGCAGTGTGATGACGCGCAGATGGAGAGAGAGGAGACGAACGCGCGCAGCAGATGCAGACTTGCAGAGACAGAAAACATGCTAATGCTTCCTTTCTTCCTAAAACGGCACATTGTAAAATGGAATTTAAAGGAAATATTTAAAAGTTGGTGAAATGACACTACCGCGCCAACTATGTGTACTGTGAGAAATCATTGCAACAAATAATGTTACAAACGGAATCACAATATGAAATCAAAGGTTCATAAAAATATATAATTATTTTCAGGACCTGAAGTTATTTTTCAAATGTTTTCGCGGCAGATGACCAAATATACGCTTTAAAAAATTAAAACGTATTTCCCCTTTTAAAAAATAGCCTACAGTGATGTCTTTATTTGGGTTATGCTGTTATGTTCCATGCACAGATATAAGATTTTATAAGATTCGTTAGATTAGGTTACTGTGCAACCTAATACTGTGGAAAATGTATTAATAATCATATATACCCTGGTTAAGATGGCAAAACAATGCATTAAAGTACATATGTGAAGAAATCAGATAATTCAGGTGAATAAATTACATTTCTAGGGAAAACCTCTGACTACATTTCATACTTTCGAAAAGCTTATACACCTCCTGGTCTTCTTGCACTGTGAATCAATTAGTACACTTTGGAAAATGGCCAAATATGCTGTAAAAGCAAACCATGCCACGGGGACGCTTACATGTTCAGGACAAACGACTCACTATTACAAATCCTTACATAAAAACGGTATAACTGCACTTAGGATGCTTTTTCAGATTACACAGAACCTAGTTTTTGTTTTTTGGCAGGAACACAACCTACACTTTACTAGTTACTCATGCTCACAAATTTAAAAAGATACTTGCAATTCAAAGACAAATGGATTTCATAATTTCCTTTTGTTCGTTTTCTACTAAACATTTCTATATCACAATCCTACTGGGGCAGGGTGTGCTCATTCTAAAATTTAAATGCATTAGATTGTGTATTGTTTTATATACAAGAAACTAAAACTAGAATAAGACTTTTACACCTGGACCAAAGGAACCAGTGAATACAAAAGAATGCATACGAGTACTGCGATCAAGGTTTCCCAATACATGTAGCTCATATCCTACTACACGCACATAAACCCTCATTAAGCATCATCCAACTAGACAGTATCAACATGAATGAAACTCCAGCACACATATATGATTGAAAAATGGAGTTGGTCTTTATTGACAGATTTTACAGAGACTAATTTAGTCCTCTTGCTGTTCCACCACTGTGCCCTTCTCGCTGACATAAATCCCATCCAGGAACTTCCGGATGTCCTTCTTTCTCACAGTGGTGGCCTGCTGGATCAGAGCAGCTGACGGATAGAAGAAAAGACAACTTGTTAAAGACAGACCTGTTTAAAATGGAAAGGCGGTGCACCCACAAACTCCCATGTGCTACAAAATTGACGTGTAACATGCAAACCAAGCCGGTGGTTAGAGCTGTGGACTCAAAAGCCTTGTTAAGTGTTGTCATGCTTGGATGAATGTGAACATGCAAAAGAGGGACACAAAATCCTGTAAAATTAGTGTAGAAAAAGCTATTTGGCACGTAAGAGACAGACAACTCTAAAAATGGCATGATTTAAAATTTGGCACCGTCAAAAAAGAATGGACAGATTTAACAGAGCATGAAAGACAACACAATGGACAGGTTTAAAGACGAGAAGCAGGAAAGAGGCGAATGAAAGGCGATGGGCAGCAGTGGCTCCTGTCACCCTGTACGGCGGTCTCGTTCTAACCTCTCGGTTCTCTATGACTCTGCCTCCACTACAGTGCCTTTTTCAGAGACGTAAATACCATCCAGGAACTTTCTGATATCCTTATTTTTCACTGTGGTTGCCTGCTGGATGAGGGCCGCTGAAACAAGAAATGCTGGGGAGGTGAGGCATGCGCACACACTTCTATAATGCCACACTTCCTCTCCCACACATCTTGCATACAAAATCTGTCACAAACACACGGTCTCTTCAATCGCTCATGTTATGTAACCAAGGGTTAAGGATGGACAAAAAAAAAAAAGTCAAAAAACTTTCACAGAAGATTAAAACACCATGTTATCAGGACCTGCAGGTAAGAGCAAATTAATAAAACTAACAGGATTCATACTGTGTGAAAGGGAACAGTCTAGGTTTAGAGTTACACGTTTGCACAGGCCAGTAAATAAAGAATAGCCATTCAAAATGTAATTATTCAAGCTAAAACATTCAAAAGACAAACATACTATGATAGACAGCTGGATTAGCCACTTTTGGAATTAAAAAGCACAAAATATGATCCATTATTGGAATTGACCAAAACAATAACTAAACTAAGAGAAACCCTTTGTTTGGCACAACCACTATTTTATTTCATGAGAGCAACAACGAGAGGGTTTCAGTGACCAGCATTTATACTAAAGATGTCTGCTAAACTAATATTTTAAGTACTGATAACCCATCAATATAAAATCAAACTGAATTTGGAATTGAAACTGTATAAAGATACAAAGCTGGTTCAAAATATAAAAAAAATATTTTTTGCCTTCATAACTAGAATTGTAGGGAAATTCTACTTGCATCATCCCATTTCGATTCATAAAGCAGTGAATATTTACAGATTTGGATGGTTTTTGTCATATATTGACAGACCACATCTTAAATAGATGCTCACCTGAGTTTGACACCAGCTCAATGTCATTACCCTCTAGAACCAACTCGTCTTTTTGAGCAGCAGACACTGCGCATGCAACTCCTACACAACGAAAGGTAAACATCAGTCTTATTAAAACCAAATTTCATACAAAGCAGGACTACATCAATTATGATCAACATTAAACTAATTAAGACAACATGCAGACACACCTTGCCTCATGCGGACACGGCGGATGTACTTCTCTCCTAAGAAGTTTCTGATCTCCACCAGAGAGCCAGACTCTTGGATGACCACATTAATGGGAAAATGGGCATATACAGATCGCATTTTGTACCTGAAGCCCTGGGGAACAAAAGTAAGATGAATTTTATGGCAGCCCTCATTTAATGTGACTGGGAAAAGATTAGAGCACCAACACATTACACTCCTTACCAGGGTGACCCCCTTGATCATGTTCTGGACATGACTGCAGATGGTGCGGACTGTGGCCAACTCCTTTCTGTTACCCCACCACTTATCCACACGCAGCTGAAAAAATATTAAAAATAAGAATTAGTTGATATGGCAAACTTATGCTCCATTCCAAACAAGCTGAAATTAGGACTACTTACTTAGAAATCAATCTATAATGCTGCTTTTAGTCAGATTTCCAACCTATCAAATCATTGCAGTTCAAACCATTCAGAGAGATGCAACATTTAATGTCACTTCAAGACGGCAGCTAGAACAAGCAATAGTATTTTTCTAGCCCAGAGTGTGGGAACCCTACCAAAGGCTATTTCTAAAATTTACAGAAGCACATGGGAAATCAAGCATTTTCTGTTCTTTTCATTTTTGTTATGAAACATTATTCACCTCACATGATGAATGTGTAACAGTGACGTGTAACGAACTACAACCCACTGAGGTTGGAAATCAAACATTTCAATGCAAAATTTATCATATCTGTGTCTGAAACCCACCATAATATTATGACCTGCATTTCCAACAAATAATAACTTGCATAACCGATCAGCCAAAAAGTATCATCTGTCATTTTTGAACAAGTGTTGGTACATTTGAACAAGAATCACATTTTATGAGTTCAGCATAGCACAAACTACTGACAGCAAACCCATGCTTTGAATAAATCACAAGTATGAAAACCTGGTTTTTGGTGTGTTTTCACAAGACACCTTATACTACTTTTCCTTTAAGTGATACAGTACAGCTTGGTTTAGTTTTGCCGGGGTCAGTTTGCATTTCAGGAGCACTTAAAGTGGATGAGATCATCCCTATAGTTGTGCCTACTCTACTGCTTAAATTTTTTTTCATTCCAGGTCTTCCCATTTAGCTCTTGGGCTACAAACGGGAGTAATGTGTGGAACTTTTCTACTGACCCCGTTGCTGCCATTTCAAATGTCCATTTCTTGCAGTTAGGGTGGAAAAAATGGTTTATTCATGCCACTTAACAATACAACAGTGGCCGCTGCTGCTGACCATTTAATTATAGTGGCTTTGGAGTCCAACCCAATGACGCTAATAGTGACAATTTTCTCAGACTCAGTGACCAACAGTGTGTATACACACATTTTATTTTGGTAATAGTACAACTGGTTAGAAAACTTAGCTAAATTGGTAGTAAAAAAAAAAGCACCACATTCAGAACTCAGTGAAAAAGCACAATATTGACCACATTAAGTCTGCAGGCAGTGTGTGGAACAATTCCAACTTCATTTCATATTTTTGAAATTGTACTTGCAAAACATTGCAACAAAATTCAGATTTCTATTATTGCAATCGTTAAAAGTCTAAAGACTCTAAACACTGAGAAATATCAAATTAGACTTAAAATAGGTTTCATACTTTGTTTAGTTGTATTATGCAAAGTAGATTTCAGGTCTAACAATTTGATAGAAATTTTATTTGTAATGAATTCGACTGGACCAGTTCAGATGTTAATATGGAGGCTTTTTAGTCGAAGTCAATTAATAAATGCATTGTTGCATTTTAACAACTCCAGCAAGAATGATACTCAGTACAGTTTCAGTGGCAAAACTAAGCTACAAACCTTTTTCTGTTTCTTGCCCAACAGACTGAGCTCCAGGTTAATGTGGTTGAACTCCCGGCGGAGTACACCACGGGGTCCCTTCACGGTAACTGTGCGGCCCTTGAGGGACACCGTGACTGCAAGAAAAAAAAA
>CAIGQZ010032649.1:4559760-4573004 GCA_903798205.1 Danio tinwini | reverse complement strand
TATAACTTATTCTTTGAAAGTCACTTAATCATTCAATCAAAGTTTGTTTTTAATCTCAGTTTTGCTTTTAAACCTATTATTTTTAACAAATAAAAGATGTGCTAAATAACTGAAAGCACACAGACTTTGTCCTGCCATTAAAGAATATTTTATGAAATTAAGACTTAACTATTTTATGTAATAGATAGATAGATAGATTGATTGATTGATTGATAGACTGACAGGTAAAAAAACTATAATAATAATATAAATAAAATAATATAATCAATAAAAGTGTATTGCAGCTTTGCGTTTTGTTGTTTTCATATACTGTAAAATATCCCTCATGTCATGTTTAATTAAATAATTATAAAAAGATTACTATTATACATTTTAACATGATTTAGAGAAGACATCTTCTAAAATTCCATTGTGTCTATCAATAGTTTACATACAAGAAATAATCTGGTCAAGCATATTTAGAACTATCTATTTTTGTTTTTTGCACTTAACTACTGTTCTTCACACAACAAGATGTACATATTTTCAGCAAGAAGTTTAAAATGATCTCTTACTCTTTTATATAGTATAATAAATACAGAATAAGTCAGAATAAGTATGTTGCTTTTTTAATATATATATATATATACTGTCAAGGCCGAAATTATTCATACCCCTGGCAAATTCTTAGGTCCTTTTATAGAACTGTCAAGTTTTTTTTTTTAAAGATAATGATAATCTTATTAATTTTATATAATGATAATGATAATTTTTTAAGATAAAGATAATTTCTCTTTAAAGATATTAAGATAATGTACAAGAGGCATCATTGTGGGAAAAATATATTTCTCAGGTTTGATCAAAAAGTGACATGTCCAAAATTATCAATACTATTCTCAATAATCAACAGAAAAGTCTTTATTGGCTATTACAGCAAATCAAACACTTGTTATAATTGCTGACCCGCTTTTCACATGTCTCTACTGGTAATTTTGCGCATTCATCCCCTTTCCATCTCCCTGATCTTTACTTTGAATCACAATGGAACAGCATCTATAATGTTTTTTATTATACATAATAAAAAAAATGTATCACAGAATGTATTTTGAAAGGTTTATGTTGACACTTCTTGAAATTTGCATAAAATATGCTTTGTTTGTATATAAAATTGCAAATTCCAGTCCAGATGATTTAACCAGTTGTTTGTTTTCCAAGGTTAAGGCTACCGCCATGGCTAAAGACAGAGATTCCTATAGGGAAAAACTACAACAAATTGAAGAATACTCTTAGAGAATTAAACCTGCACACAGTGAGTGTCTTAAATCATTGTTCTAAAATCAAGTTAATCAGAACTACTCATTAAAATACAATAAACATGGAAGAGAACAATAGACTGTAAGAGCAAAAATGCAAATGCAGCATAAAGCATCATAAAATTAGTGTAAAATGAGACTTTGTTTCATTACGTTATTCTTAAAAAAAAGGTAAACAACACTTTTATTCTGCAAATGTGCATGATATGGTACAAAGGTGGCAGTACAGATTTTTGCATGTTTAGAAAAGATAGTCTTGAAATAAATATTTATTTGAACTTTCTACCAAAGTTAAAGGGTAATATTTGGATTTCAGCATTGATAATGTAAGGCTAGAAGCTTACATTTGATTGATAGTTATTTAGTAGTGTGGTAAATAGACTGAATGTCTATTTTTATTCTAACTCAAAATCTTCACAGAGAATAATGATTACCATTCACTTTTAATGTATATCATTATGGGATTATTGTATGGACATTCTTGTAAAATTAACCTCTTTTACATTATGTTGCACAGCAAAAAATAAAACATTAGGAAAAGATGAAAAAAGTTCAATTGGGGGTTAAATAGTTCCATTAATGAAAAATTAAACCTGCTTATGATCCTAGGGGTACATGAAATCTCAACTGTTCTTGTGGTTACAGGTCTGTGAAGAAGCCCGTTGTCCGAATATTGGCGAATGTTGGGGTGGAGGAGAGTACGCCACGGCCACAGCCACCATTATGGTGAGTGTGCTGGTTCTGCAAAACACCCATACAATGACAAAATCTCACGATAATGCTCTCTTTCCAGGAGAACTTTAGCAACTTCTCTAATGGAGAACTGTGATTCAACGTCTTTTCTTGCTGTCTCATTCTCTTTCCATAGTTAATGGGAGACACATGCACACGTGGCTGTAGGTTTTGTTCAGTTAAAACAGCAAGACGTCCTCCACCTCTTGACCCCGATGAGCCATATAACACAGCTAAAGCCATTGCAGCATGGGGTCTGGACTATGTAGTACTCACATCAGTGGACAGAGATGGTGAGGAAATGTAACCCTCCACTGACAAACACTAAAGAAGGTCGTACACCGGATGGGCCGTGACAGGGCGCACATGACAGTTGAAAATATCGCACACCAGACGCGCACATTCCCATGTTATTTCAAATTAAACTATTCAGATGGCACTTTGTGTCCTGAGTCGTGGCTGGGTGCCGGGGACAGCTGCCAACTTGTGGCACCAATGTGCGTACCCTGATAGAAACCTATGTTTAGAATTCAAAAATGCATGACACTGCGTGGCGCATCGCGTTGCCGAGCAGCGCATCTGTTGTGCGACTTTTTTAAGAAGTGTGTTATTGTACTAAAGACATATTGAAGTGTCTGAAGAGAATTATTCATTTTATCAGCAATTACAGCAAGTCATCTTTGTAAGGAGGAACATTGTAGAGATTATTTGATTTAGTAGTATGCTAGTATATGGATAGTAGCACAAAACATTGTCTTTATATTTGTGAAGATTTAGCAGTATGCTAGCTTATAGATGACACGTAGTAGCACAAAACCTTGTCTATATTTTTATGCTTCTGAACAGACATTCCTGATGGTGGCGCTGAACACTTTGCAAAGACTGTCTCCAACCTTAAAGAAAGGTACAGAAATTGCTTGGAAATTGCATCTAAATCGTTTGTAAAATAAAGCCATTCACCTTTTCTTATTATACATGATCTGTTTTCTCTTAGGAACTCTAAAATCCTGGTAGAGTGTTTGACTCCTGATTTCCGTGGCGATCTGGCAGCGGTGGAGAAAATAGCTTTGTCTGGCCTTGATGTTTATGCTCACAATATAGAGACGGTCAGAGAGTTACAGAGGTTGGTGCAGTATACTCTTACAATTTGTAAACTACAGACTGTCTGAATCTTCTACACCCACATTGATCTGAAAGGCTGTAATGGCAGAATTTTAAAGCTGTTTTTAATGGACTGTGTAATTTCGAGATAGGTGTTTATTTGAGAATATTTATTTCTGTTGCAGTTGACAGTGCACTTGTTTTATTATTATTGTTGTTATTTAATATCTTTAAAAAAGATTTATTTTTCATTATTTGATTATGGTTTTTATCCCTAGTTTTATTTGTAGTACATACAGTCACCACCAGATGGCATACGTTTTGTATATCTATCCATGTTCCTAAATTAGTAACAGCAGTTTTCACTGCAGTTAAAAGCTTGGAGATTTCATTGCAGACCTGTTTTTTTTTCACCTTTGATCTTTGACCTTAAGGCATGTACGTGACCCCCGGGCAAACTTTGACCAATCACTGAGTGTTTTACGACATGCTAAAAAGGTGAAATCCAGTGTGCTCACAAAAACTTCTATCATGCTGGGGCTCGGAGAAACAGATGCACAAATACAAGCCACTTTAACAGGTAAATGATAGCAGAGTTAGAGATGATGATGGGTTGTTTTATGTACATACCTGGAGGTTAATAAAACTGCACATTAGCATTTATGAGTTCTTTATTTTGTTTCAGAATTGAGGGACTCTGGCGTGGATTGTCTAACACTGGGGCAGTACATGCAGCCAACTAAACGCCATCTTAAGGTACTTTAACAACACTATAACTCTGGTAGTCTGAAGTATGGTTTATATCAGGGGTTTCAAACTCAGCTTCTGAAGGGCTGCAGCTCTGCACAGTTTAGTTCCAACCCTGGTCCAACACGTTAACCTTTTTTTAATTTATTTTTTTATTGAATGCTTGAAAAACATTAACAACAAATGTCATGAATCAAACAACAACAATCCAGAGGGTTTTCAGTCATTTAGTCCAAGATAAGTGGCAAGTCCTTCATCAAAGTCCTTGTTCGTATTGAGTTTGTTGATCTTTTAATACACTCAAAATACATTTTCATTTCAATTTAAAATTTAAGAAAAAAAGGTTTATACTTACAAAACTTGCTCTTGTTAATATGAAATTTGGCCAACAAAAAAAAGGGTTTATGAAATAAGTATTATTTTCCTTTTCACATTCATGGAAACCAAAGATAACATTCTTATATGTAAATTCTAAATCTGCCTTCACATAATGTTATATAAAATCAAGAACATCACACCAAATGTCATTGAATGAGGGCAATTCCAAAATAAATGAAGAGAAGTTTCAGGATTCACTAAGCAAAAAGAACAGTTGGTGATAATATTATTCTTAAGCCTTTTAAGATTACACTTGTCTGGATAGCATCTATGAATCAGTTTAAAGGTAACTAGTGACCCCAAACTTTCTTTCGGGAAATATCATTCACAAAACCATTCCAATATGACATTACACAAGGCACAGTAACAGAATCTTCCTGAAACAGAGCTCTTATTTTCTGATTGCATTTTGATTTAGATAAAGGCAGTTTTTACCAATAAATATTTTCCAAAGTTCCACTGAATGACAAGTCATTGGAAATGAAAGTCCTTTAAAAAGCATAGAAAACACTTTGTGGGATAGCATCAGCAACAATAGCAAAGTATTTTGGGCTTACATGAATCCCTATGCTTAACTAAAAATTCAGAGTAGTTACAGAGTAAACCACTATCATTGAAAATTTAAGACACAAAAATTATATCATTTTTAAACCAGTTATTGAAAAATAGAGATTAGTTTTTATACATGATGTTCTTATTATTTCAAATTATATATGAATGAGGTGTAAAATTGTGTTTAAATATGAGGGACCAAGCCAATAACATTTGCCTATGAAAATGGGACAATTTTATGGGGATTTTCATAATATTATAATTACAGATTATTAAAAATTTGAATCCACCTAGTTTGGAAAAATTTACATTAGGGATCAGATTCCATATAGACAATGGGTTATTGAGACAGTTCTTCATACAATTTATTTTAAAGGTATTGTTTAAAGTTGTGAAATCAAGAAAGTTTAAGCCTCCTTTCGCTACAGTATTCACGAGTACAGATTTCCTAATAAAATGAGTTTTATTCTTCCAAACAAAGTTAAGGAGCATAGTATCATTTTTTAAGAGTGATTGAACATCAACATTTAAAGAGAGAGCAGCGTATGTTAACCTTGATAAACCTTCAGCTTTAGCTAGTAAAAATATAGCCTTTAAGGACAAATCACGTTGGAGCCACATATGAAGTTTTTTCTTTGTTGTTTTAATTATTGGATTCAAATTTAAAGAGCCTTTTTCTAATTCATCTTTGGTTATTATATAAAAAAATAAATAAGATATCTGATTTCTGACTTTAATATTACAGATTTCAGATAGATTACATTCTTTGATGGGCATTAACTCACATTTTAAAGGCCTGATGCTTTAGAGAATATCTGGATATATTTAAGGGCTACAGCAATTTGGTTAATATCCTTCAGAGAATGCGTGGTATCATCAGCCAATTGACTAATGAGTATTTGTTTGTCAGTTATACGAATACCATTAAGAGCACTATTAGAAATAAAGGAAGCAAATATTTGGGAAACTAATAAAAATAAATGAGGAGACAATGGACACACCTGTCTTATAACTCGTGATAAATAAAATCTGGGAAAAGTGCCTCCAACACATTAACCTGTAGGTTTCAAACAAGACTGAAGGACTCAATTAGTTTGAACAGGTGTGTTTGATTAGGGTTGGAACTAAACTGTGCAGAGCTGCGGCCCTCCAGGAACTGAGTTTGACACCTGTGGTCTATACACTCTCAGAAATAAAGATACAGGAGCTGTCACTGGGGCAGTACCTTTTTAAAAGATACATATTTGTACCCAAATTGTCTACAGTGGTACCTAAAAGGTGCACATTAGTACCCAAATGTAACTAAAAAGTACATTTGAGGTACCATTATGGACCCCAGTGACAGCCCCTGTACCTTTATTTCTGAGAGTGTATGTACTATAAATGGTCTATAGTACTTACAGTCTTAATAAGTCTCATACCAGAGTTACATTTATTAAACAATCACACCAAAGCTTTGTGGTAATACAGAGGTTGCGATGGTCTTTTTATAGTCTTTTTGGTGAAGTAAATTAAAGGGACACATTATCATGTCCAACTAGTTTAGGCTTTGACCCACTTTTATTTCAGAACTAACTACAAGATTTTGGTCAGTATTGACATTAGAGCATCACGCAGTTGCTGCACATTTATTGCCTCCAAATCCGTCATGCAAATCTCCTGTTCCATCATATCCCAGAGGTGCTTTGTCAGATTAAGATTTGGTGAAGGCAGTTTCTAGTCTAAATATCTAAAAATTCTTAAATCAAGAACTTAATTTTGACGTCTTGCAAGAAACATTTTTTTATAGTTGTTTTTTTTAGAGGTTTTTCAACTCTATTTGGAAAGGACAGTAGAGGTTGCAGACAGGAACGTATTGGGAGCAAAGAAAGGGGAAGGGTCAGCAAAGGACCATGAGCAGAGAATCGAACTCGGGTTGTCGGCGCACTTAACCACTAGGCTATTGGTGTCGACACAAGAAACATTTTCTATGCAAGTTTTCTGAAATCAAAATTAGGTGAGTTCTAATTTCTGGTTTCTGTTGAATGCAAAAGAAGAGAAATAAAAAATAAATACTGTGGAAGTCAATGGTTACAGGTTTCTTACATTCTTCAAAATATCTTTACTTGTGTTTTTTATGTTAAGTTTTAATAAATAATGACAGGGTTTTTTTTATTGGTTTTGAGTGAAAAATCTCTTTAAACTCAGTCATTTGAAGATTATGATGGGCAATCTTAAAAACTGTACATAATGGTGATATAAGCAGATGCTTCAGACTAAATAAGCCACAGAAGGGACCAGATTTTAAAGTAAAAAGTATTCCTCATTTCCTATCTCAAACATCATTTCAGTTTCATACTGTTTCTTTTGTTGAATGTCACTGACTATTCATGAACACATCAGTCAAAGTGTGTGTGTCTGACCAAAGGTGGAAGAATATGTTACCCCTGAGAAGTTTGCGTTTTGGGAGAAGGTTGGCCAGGAGATGGGCTTCATCTACACAGCCAGTGGACCACTTGTGCGCTCGTCTTATAAAGCAGGTAATCTAAGAGATAGTTTCAATTCATAGAGCTCTATGTAGTATATAACACATAAATTCTACTATCTATTATAACATTTCCATTGCTCTTCGTGATGATTGCTTGGCTGGTACAAAAATATTGTAAGAAAAAAAAAATACATTTTTATTCAATCATGCATTTTATTTTCGGCTTAGTCCCTTATTTATCAGGGGTCGCCACAGCGGAATGAACAGCCAACTATTCCAGCATATGTTTTATGCAGCAGATGCCCTTCCAGCCGCAACCTAGTACTGGGTATCGCCCATACACTACGGCCAATTTTATTCAATCATTCATTTTCTTTTTGGCTTAGTCCCTTTATTAATCCGGGGTCACCACAGTGGAATGAACCGCCAACTTATCCAGCATATGTTTTTACACAGCGGATGCCCTTCCACCTGCAACCCATCACTGGGAAACACGCATACATTCTCATTCACACTCATACACTACGGACAATTGAGCTTACTCAATTCACCTATACTGCACCTGGAGGAAACCCACGTGAAGAGAACATGCAAACTCCACACAGAAATGCCAAATGGCCCAGCCGGGACTTGAACCTGCTATGAGGCAACAGTGCTAACCACTAAGCCATTGTGCTGCCCCAACAATTTTAATTAGAGTCTTTAAATCAAATCCAGGGCGACGCAGTGGGTAGTGCTGTTTCCTCACAGCAAGAAGGTCGCTGGTTCGAGCCTCAGCTGGGTCAGTTAGCATTTCTGTGTGGAGTTTGCATGTTCTCCCTGCATTCGTGCGGGTTTCCTCCAGTTGCTCCGGTTTCCCACACAAAACATGCGCTATAGGTATATTGGGTAAGCTAAATTGTGCATAGTGTATGTGTGTGAATGAGTGTGTATGGGTGTTTCCCAGTGATGGGTCGCAGCTGGAATGGCATCCGCTGCTTAAAGCAAATGCTGGATAAGTTGACGGTTCATTCTGCTATGGTGACCCCTGATTAATAAAGGGACTAAGCCGAAAATGAAATCAAATCCATTCGATTACATTACATTTATTCACTCTGGTTGTTGTTCCAGGGCTGTGTGATCTCTTTGTTGGGTAAAATGTGAGATTCAAAAATCTTATGCTCGTCCATATTATGACAGTGAATATCAATCAGCATCAAGCTGTTAAAAACACACAAAAGTATCACTTAATGCTCCATGCTGCACATGAGATGTATACACCAGGGTTTTTCAGGTTGAAAGTGCAGTCGTGTTAAAGACCAACAGCCAAGGCCGGGGTTTTTGTTAAATAATATATCAAACATCAAGTTAAAATATCAACCCTTGTTGAATTAGAACTGACCACTTGGCTTCATCTATGGGAAGTGTGTTGTTCTGTGACACATTCTTGATTTCTTTTTTGCAAAAGTATGACTTTTATTAGCTCTCTTTTTGTAGTCCTAACAAAAAGACAGAGAGCATTAATTTACAACCAGGGCAAGTCTGATGGCCAATGTTGACATCTGCATTAATCTGCAATAGTTTCCTCATGGTCACATTCACATCTAGGTTCATGAATTGAATTGTTTACTATGTGTTGCTTTGGATTCATTGACAAACATTGACAGATTTGTATGTGGGTCTATACCTTTGGCAGTAGCCAACAATACATTGTGGTCAAAGTTGTTATTAATTTTATGCCAAAATGATTTGAATATTAAGTAAACAGCATATTCCTTTTAATATATTTTGTACATTTCTTAATGTAAATATATAAAACTCAATTTGTGGTCAGATATATGCATTGCCAAGAACTTAATTTGGACAGTTTTCTCAATATTTATTGTCCTAACAAACCATGTAGCAGTAGTAAGCTTATATATTCTGCTTCCAGATCATGTATAAAATCTCAATTAAAAAAAGACTATTATGGCTGATTTTGTGGTCAAGTGTGACATATGCTGACATCTTTTTAAATTTATATATTTTAGGTGAGTTCTTTTTGAAGAATCTGCTGGAAAAGAGGAAGACTGAAGAAACCACAGCAACAGCAGAGTAAAACTGCTCAGCATCTCCTGTCTGTCCTGTGTTATACTCTCTGTGCTTACACAATAAACAATATTACACTAATGTTCCATCCAAAAATGAAACTTGTCATCATTTGCTCAAGCTCATGATGTGCGGGACACAACATATATCATTTAATCCCAGAGGTTTCAAATGACCATTTGTGAGGAAATGATTACAGAATTTAAAATCCGGGGCTACAAAATGCCTTGAAGTATACAGATTACTAAATAAAGTGCTACAGTTGCATTTTGTAAAAGTGTTTAAATAAAGATGTTGTGTTGGTTGTTTTAGAAATGAATCTCAGAATTTATTAAACTCTTTCTTGTCAAAATATGTGTTAATTGTATGTCTTCTTACAGTGATGGTTGACTTCCACATTTAACCCTGTGAGAGGAGTAGAATCTTTTCATTGGTCTATTTTTACTTATTTTTTAAATCTGATTTTGCAATCATTGCACATGATTGTTACAAACCTGTACAGTAAGAAATGATTTCATAAAACCTACAACTATAATAACATACAATACTTATATATCAAGATCAATAACTGGGTGAAATGAACAGATATTTGCCAGAGGCATCACGTGCCAAATTAACCCCAAATGTTTTATAGAGTTTTTAATGTCCCACTTGGTCCTAAAAGTTGTCATTCCTAATATGATTTTGGTATATAAAACCATAACACGGACGGCTGTAAACATTAATACACTACTGAACAGTAGTGGGATGTTGAAATGCATTAACACCAGTTTTGTGCACAGTTTATGTGAAATGGTACAGACATGAGAACATTCCAAATATAAGAATCATCAATGATACAGTTTTTGCTAATGGTCATAAAAGATAAAACTCTGATTAAAAAAAACACTTACAGTTCAACACACACACACACACAGAGCACATGCATTTTTACAGACAGAAGAGTCTGTTGATTTCCAGCAATGGTCACGCATTACTTTGGTTTTCTCAGAGAAAGACTTTAATTAGCGTAAAGTGCCTGTGTGTGGTGTGGAGGATGAGCTGTGTTTCATGCTTTGGATTTCTTTATTGGTGGTTCAGTGATTCGTGGTACTCCTCCAGAGGTTGTGAAGGGGATTCTGGTCGTCACTTTCTTACCGATGGTCTCGATCTATGCAGGACACACAAAAAAATGTAAACGTGAACTTATAAAGGGTATGAAAAGACAAGCCAGGCCGGTGCGAAAACTGTCAATATGTGAAGCTCCCAAATAAGCACTGACCTGAAAGCCAACGTTTTGTAGTTGGGTATGCAGATGATCCAAGACTCGTCGTCCATCAAAAATGAAAGCTGGTTTCAACATCTTGTGATAGATTTTCTCATAATCCAGATCCTAAAAATAAATATATTTAATATCCAGTTCTTAACCATTAGCAAACAATGTGTGCAATAGTATTCCTTTTCAGACATACTGTGGAATTGATGTACCTTGTCATCCCACGTAATATTAAAACGTTATTAATGTTACACATTTCTAAATAAATTCTTAAAATATATATAAATATAGTTTTTCATTTACATTTAAAGGCAAAATATGTAAGATTTGTCCAATAAAAACTACTAAAACTGTGTTATACATTTTGCAGATTTGTGCTAACATTGCCCCAAATGTTTCGAAGAATGTTCAAATCTAAAGAAATTAAGCTATTTTAACTAGCGACAGACTGTGTCCACAGTGTCACCGTGTTAATAGCATCATACACCCTCGATTACTTGTGTGGTTTATGGAAAACATAACACCAAAGCCACTTTAATATGTTCAGTGTACAGAACAGTATAAAACAGCGCTTCTACCCCACATGATCACAACCGGAGGAGGCCGATGTGACATAATAAAATGGTGATCAGTGGTCTTGTTTTGCTTCGATGGCTTTACTCTGCTTTATACTAGCATGATCATTAGTTTTGAATACTTTAGCTCATCCATACACAGGATTTCTGCTGAAGTCCAATAGGAAATAATGAAAAACACAACGGTCATGATTCCACACTCGGTAAGAGCCTTGTCAGACTAGCATATGTTTGTTATAAATATGCACTGTCTGGCTGTGACAATTACCCATAGTGTCTTTAACCCTGTTACAGGCATCGTGACCACCTGGTTGACCTTTTATCCTTGAGTTATTATCGTAGGTTATCATAATATTCATCAGAGTTAGGTCAGTATATTTTTTTAAATTAGTACACCTTAAAAGGTTTCATTTACTACTTACAGTTTTCCCAATTGTTTACACACATTTTCTGAAAGCATGTCTAATATTGTCAGAACTCTACACACAAATCACAAAACACACACACACATTGGGCAAAAGCCTTCAATTCTCCTGCAAAATCAAACTTTACATTCAAAACAATGTGATTTCTTCACAAAATGGTGTTTTGTTTTCAAATGACACAAACAAACCATCACATGAATACACATTTATAAGAAGCAGTTGATCACTGATGTGCTTAATGTAAAACACTATGACCACTTCTTCTCCATTCATCATAATGACTTACTGTAAGCCTTTTTTGTTCAGTGTTACACTTACTACAGACAGTACATAGGCCTACAGAAGTGCATTGTAAAATATTTCAGAATATTACTTTTATATAAAACACACAAATACACGGTACCAAATATATTTGACTGTATTTTTCCCACAAAAACTGTGTACACAGTGTTCATCCTAATCAACACAAAGTTGCACATAACGTGGTAGTTTAGCAGAATTGGTTGAGGGGGTTGGTGCATCAGTTACATGTTGTGGTCATTGTGTCTGAAGTACAAGTAATTGTGTGTAAACAATTGGGAAAAACTGTATTAAAAATGTATTTGAACAATGTTTAGAGTTTTACATTTTTTAACATGTATAAATAAATCTATCATCACATTTATACAAGTAATTAATATTATACATGCGTTTAAGTTAAAGGGATAGTTACAAAAATGTACTCACCATTCACTCACCCTCAAGTGATTCTAAGCCTTTTAAACTTCTTTTTTCTGTTGAAAACAAAAGAAGATATTTCAAAGAAAGCTGAAGAAACTGTAGCCATTGACTTCCATATGAAAAAAACAAATACCATGGATGTCAGTGGTTACAGGTTTCCAACTTTTTTCAAAATAACTTTTGTGTTCAACAGAATAAAGAAACTTAAACAGGTTTTTGATGAGTGAAGGGTGAATAAAAGATGACAATTATAATTTTGGGTAAACTGTTTATTGTAAAATTGCCATTTAAACATTTCTTTCTTTTTTTTCTTTTTTATTTAACTTTTTTATTTTTAGAATATAATGCTATAACATACAATATCCGAGAGTTTACAATACCATTTAAGGAGGAGAAAAAAAAATAAAATAAATATATATATAAATATTGAACAAAAACAGCAGGGTAAAGAACATTGTAAGAGTGGTCTTGCATAGTTACATACAATACTGTATACACATACACTTGTGCATACATATATACATCAGCACTGATTAATATTAAAGTCCAAAAATTCTTTCCACTTGCTCCATAGAATAGCCCCTTTCTGTTTTTTTAGTTTTAGAGAGAAAGTAAAAGTTTCCATCTTCCAGATTTCTACAACAGTTGTAAAGTGGGAGGGGTAAGCACAAGCCATTTATGTGTAATAGCCTTTTTAGCAGCGACCAGAAATATTCTCCATAAATATGTGTCTCTAGCCTCATGCAACTCAAAAATTCCCAAGTATAGAACCAAAAATTGAAACTGAATCTCGATCTTCAATATGGCCTCCAATGTCTTGTGTATATCCTTCCAAAACAGGTGTAAAATTGGACGTGCCCAGAATATATGATGATGATTAGCCAGTTCCGAACCACAATGCCTCCAACACCCTGTTCTCTCTTTATCGTGGCT
>CAIGQZ010032649.1:4528862-4554760 GCA_903798205.1 Danio tinwini | reverse complement strand
ATGGCAGCCATTTTGCGCCAGACCGCACACCACACACCAGCTGATTGGTGGAGAGGAGACAGAGTGATGAAGCCAATTATGATATGGGGATGGTTAGGAGGCCATGATGGACAGAGGCCAGTGGGCAGATTTGGCCAGGATGTTGGGGTTAAACCCCTACTCTTTTTCGAAGGACATCCTGGGATTTTTAATGACCACAGAGGGTCAGGACCTCAGTTTATTGTCTCATCCGAAATATGACGCTCACTGCAATATACACATGTGTGTCTGAATATGGAAATCCATACAAATACTGTATACATTACTGTTTGAAAATATTACCTACTAATATAATTTTTTTTACAACTGAGCACAAAATTATACACAATATGTAAATCTAATAATTACTGATAACAGGACTAATGATATAACTAACCAATAGGGCTTTTAGATTTAAAGCACAAAACAATGTAATATTACAGGCTTTTTGAATCATGTTTGTGTGTTTGTCATTTACCTTAAACATATCCCACTCTGTACAGATGACCAGTGCATGTGCACTTTCACAGGCCTCATAGGGGTCAACCGTCACTGTTACAAGATCAGACACTGCAGATGGAAAGAGTCATCCAACATTACACACAATCAACTTTCTCCTGCATTCCCAGACATGAGGTTTATTTCTGGGTGAAATTCAGCATGACAAAGCACATTGAATGAGACCTAAGGCACAGTTTTATCTGCTTCACACACACCTCTCTCTGGATTGTCTCCGGAGATGCCGGGTTGAGACAGGTCCTGGATTATCTGCTCTTTCAGCACTTTAGGGTCATAAATATGCAGCTTGGCTCCTTCGTCCATCAAATACTTCGAAATGTAAATACTGGACGACTCTCTGAAACAGAGTTGACATAAAACTCATTTACGGACCAATTATGATGCCATGATCTAGTCATAAATAGACCATAGCACAATTTACACTGCAGTTTACTTTTGGTAAAGTTTCCACCAAATATGTAAATGTATATACAGTTCAAGTCAGAATTATTAGCTCCCCTTTGAATTTTTTTTTATTTTTTAAATATATCCCAAATGATGTTTAACAGAGCAAGGACATTTTTACAGTAAGTCTGATAAAAAATTTCTTCTGGAGAAATTCTTATTTGTTTTATTTTGGCTAGAATAAAAGCGGTTTAAAAAAATTAAAACCATTTTAAGGTCAAAATTATTAGTCCCTTTAAGCTTTTTTTTGATAGTCTACAGATCAAACCATCATTATTCAATAACTTGCCTAATTACCCTAACCTGCCTAGTTAACCTAATTAACATAGTTAAGTCTTTAAATATCACTTTAAGCTGTATAGAAGGGTCTTGATAAATATCTAGTAAAATATAATTTTATATAATTCATCATGGCAAAGATAAAATAAATCTGTTATTAGAAATGAGTTATTAAAAGTATTATGTTTAGAAATGTGTTGAAAAATCTGTTTCTCCGTTAAACAAAAATTGGGGGGAAAAAATAAACAGGGGGGTTAATAATTCAGGGGGGGGGGGCTAATAATTCTGACTTCAACTGTAAAAAGTTGGTCCTATTTTTTTTTCCATTTAATTAAGCTATCATATCACATTGGTGTCCAAAAGACTAAAAATGCAATCATTTGATCATCTGTAAAATATGTTTAAGTTTATATTGTTTAACTGTAAAACAAATCAGGTAATCTTGAGAAAATTAAATGCATCATAAAATCATTTTCCTTATTTTGAGTTGCAAACAATTTCATGTTGGTTTCATCCTAGATGCATGATTTTTTAATAAGAATACCCAAGTGAATAATTCAGTGACTCACTCATTTTTTTATTCTATTATTATTAATATTTATACTTCCTCACAAATTCAGAATTGAATAAGTAACTTTGTAAAATTTCCTTTTTACAAAACATCCTGGATTATTCTTGAATCATGCTATAGGTTTATAGAGGTTTTATTTTCAAACATACTTTTATGTTTATAAGTAGTAAAGGAAATCTTGTTAAAAAAAACAAATTATTAATAATAATAATAACAATAATAATAACAATCATAACAATAATAATAATAATAATAATACAAAACACCATTGAAGACATTTATGTCATGTCATTTCCTCTGTCATTCGAGTTTTATCAATTCCTCCAAAAAATAAAATCTGTCATGATGGCTTGAATGGAGGTTAAAAGTCTGTCATGGTTTACTTCTGAAAACATGCACACACAGGAGACATGACATATTCTCATTGACTCTAGGTAAAGGTTACAGTGTGTTTGCGCATGCACTGTGGTGTTGAAAGCTTTTTAACAGGCTATAGTTTAAACAAGGAAAATGTGTGTAACTTTCATTACACAATCAAAGTTGATGGTTAACTAATGCTTTGGCATCTCATAATCTGTTTTGTAGGTCACAGGTTTAGATTTATGACAAAGCATTTTACCTGCCATAAGTGAATTAGTGATAAAGTAGTCGTAAATGAAAAATGACTGGCTCAAAGTGCCTCCGCTGCATTTACCTGGTGTCACCCGTGTCTTTCTTGAAGGAGAAACCCAACAAGGCGATTTTCTTCCCTGTAACTGTGTTAAACAGGCAGTCAATGATCCGACAGGCGAATCTCTTTCTCTGATATTCATTCATGTCAATCACCTGCACACACAAAATCAAACTCATCATTTGATTTCACTGTGTTTCCATACAACATATTACCATGTGAAACTATATTGCTGAAATTTACACACTGAAATACATGAGGTGAGAAAAACCTTTTATTTATTTTGAAATAAGTCTCTTTGGCTCACCAAGGCAGTGTTTATTAGATCAAACATTACAGAGTTACATCATTATTATTATGACCTATATCATATTAACATGGCCTTTGATCGTATTATATTACTTATATTATACATCTGATTTTAATTAGAGTCTCAAAATGGAGAGAAATAACAATTTGGTGCCATATATTTAGCAATTTTTTCAATTATATTTTCACAATAGTTTGTCAGACTACTTGCATAAAATGCATAAATATATCATTTGTTTCTTTAATCTCCCAACTGTGTGTCTTTAGTAAGTTTTATGATGTATGCTACTTATTTTACAGGCAAAACACAACACAATGCAGTACACTGAACAAATACATCATATTTAATATATATATATATATATTTAACATGATTTTTGTAATGCTAATGAAGAAACATTTTTTTATTATATCAAACATTTAGAGTTTCACAGACTCTAGTGGTTCTTGAGGTCAAAACGATAAAAAATACATTTATACTAATTTTGCCACTTGTTTTTTTATAGGCCACAAACAATCTGAAGAAACAGGTAACAGTAAATTGTGATATTGTAATTCTGTGAAATAAACAATGTAATTTTATTAATTCTAGTTATGCTATAATGTAAATTAAATACCCATATCATAAAAAATATCAAAATTTTTTATAGTATGCGTTACAATATGCATCATATGCATTATCGTTTATAATATAATCTAATATAATATAGTAAATATAATATAATTTAATATAATATAATAACAGCTGTCTATCCATATTCTTCAGCATTAAAGAATTTGAAATGACACAGGACTTAAATATAAGATATTCGAAGCCTAGAGTTACCTGTTGCCAGTATGAAGCAACCTCTGGTAGATTCAGTGCTTCACAGAGGTAAACCAAATTCAGCACATCCTTCTGAAAACAACTTCCTCCAAATCCTAATACAGGCATGGATGTGGATTTAGAAAACTAAAGCAAAAGTCTCACTTTTTAATTTAAACCTTGTTCTACCATACGGTGCTCACCATAATTATACACCCCATTTTCAAAATCAATATTTTTATCCATTTCTCAGTTAATATAGGCAAAGCAGATTAAACAGATACAGTATATTTATTAAAATAATATTTTAGTCATTGAGCATCTTTAGAAATGAAAAGATAATAAAACTAAACTCAAGCAAAATATTGCAAAATTTCAAACTAATTTTAAAAAGAGGAAAAAAAAATCATTTGTATTTAATTTTTTTCTATAACATATAAATTTGGACTGTTATCGTAAGTTATTATGTTAGATAAGCTCCAGATTTGACTTAAGTACCGACTAATCTAATGTATATGAACAAATATAATATTGTATAGCTTCCTAATAAAAATATGAATTTAAAAGATAGATTTGTGAGGGGTGTACTTATATATGCTGAGCACTGTATCAGGGTAGATTTACAAAGCACCAAAACCACAATTAAAAAAGAAATTATGATAAAGTTAGGGAAAAAACAAGCACACTGACCGACGCTGGCTTTGAGGAACTTGCTGCCAATTCGCTGGTCCATGCCAATGGCTCTGGCCACCTCCTCCACATCAGCACCAGTGGATTCACACAGCGCAGAGATGGAGTTTATACTGCTGATGCGCTGGGCCAGGAATGCATTTGCTGCCTAAAACGCAAACATGCTCTTTATATATATTAAAAAAAATTAAATGAATCAATTTTACATACAATTTTTAAAGGGATAGTTCACCCAAAAATTAAACCATTTAGTCACACTCAGTTCTAAACCTTTAAGAATTACTTCTTCTGTTGAACACAAAACAAGTTATTCTGAAAAAAGCAGCATCTAACTCTATAGTATGAACAAAAAATACTATTGAGGTCAATGGCTGCTTTTTCCAACATTCTTGAGTATTCTTGAGCGTTTGTGTTCAACAGAGGTTTGGAACAGAATTTTGGAACAAGTAGAGGATGGCTAAATGCTGACAGAATTTCCATTTTTGGGTGAACTATCCCTTTAAATCAACTATTATCATTAATTAGACATCTTAATTTTACATACCAATTTTGAAAGTTCAGAGGACCAGGTGTTGGTGGTGATGATGCGTGTTTTGGGGACCCAGTGCTCATAAACTGCACAGAGAGCACCTATAGCCCTTTGACCCTCCGGAGTCTCATCTCCACCAATCAGGACGCGGTCTGGCTCTTTAAGGTCCTTTACTGCCGTACCCTCTGCAAGGAACTCTGGGTTAGAGAGAACCTGTATTCCAAGTAGAAGAGGTCAAATTATTAGCACAGAGGAACAGAATTAACTGGGGGAGAGGAATCCACAAATCCAGGAGAAAAAAAAAAAGCAAACTTTGTTAAAAATCTCTTTCAAAACAACAGCCTAAACCCCCTATTATATTTCCAAGTAGATGGTAGCTGTGTGTAAATGGCAAACTGATGCAGAAGCATATTTAACAACACATTTTGATTATGTAAAAATATCTGCTGTAAAAACAAACCATTTACTTTATACAAATCAACTGCTTTATTTAGGACCCTCACAGCATCTTATTTTTCAGGGTGAATGTCGCATGATCCTTGCGAAATCATTCTGATATGCTCTTTTGATGCTCAGTAAGCATTTTTTATATTTCATCAATGTTGCAAACACTTGTGTCTTTATCAGAATTCTTTGGTGAATAATAATATTTTACAAAAAAGCATCTTTGCAGTAACGTTTTAGCTATTCATTACACAGGACTTCAGTCAATAATTGCACTAAAAACTTTCTAGACCTTCTGTTACACATTTATATACAATTGAACCAAAATATTTGATGTAAAATAGCTGATAGACATGTTATTTGTCGGCTTTCTCCTATAATTTCCACAATGCAGAATCAGTAGTGCAAAGTCATGGAATTGGACATGTTTTCAATTAATAAATCTAAAGCATTTCAGCACACCTAATCAAATCATGATGTGAACTATTATCTGCACAGAAAGACATGAATAATATTATACCTATAATATCCTGCATGTTTTGTTAGAATGAATAACATAGTTTTATTTACTACACACATACTGAAGCATTCATGAGGCTTAAGGTGTTTTCAGTGTCAGCCACTTATCATCAAACTAACAGAATCCAAAAATATCAACCTAATACTACTGTAAAGTAGAATGTACTTCTCAAAATAATTATAAACTGTTTCAGATTTCAATTTTAACATCAATACAGTTGAAAAATGATATAAAAAAACTGCTCAAGGCTTCATACAATTATTTTATTACTGATCTACTGATAACAAGTTGTTTTGAATTGAATATATTGGACATGCTTTTCAATTACTCGTTGAAAAAGTCCAGTAAAAAATGTATCCAGTAAACAGAATTTGTGCTAAAAATAAAGAAAGAAAAATTTAAGGGACTAAAGTATCAAGCAGCTCAACAAAACAAACCTGTAGATTGAGGCTGGGTTTGGTGTTTGCATCAAATATCCTGCGGATGCTCTCAGCTGCACGAACTGGCACTGTGCTCTTCTCTGTAACGATTTTATACCCATCCGACACCTCCACAATCCGCCGGGCACATGCCTCAATAAACTTCAGATCAGCAGCGCGCCCTTTGCCCATACCGTACGTCTTAGTTGGGGTGTTTACCTGAGCAAAAGAGAAGTAAATGAGGGTCAGTGTACAGACCTACATGCACAACCACTATAAGATCCATTGTTGCACTCACTGAAATAAAGACCAAATCAGCTTCTTTAATGGCTGAGTCTATATCTGTGGAGAAGAAGAGGTTCTTCCCGCGACAAGACAGCACCACTTCATTCAGGCCCGGCTACAACAGCAAAAAGAAGAGACATGTGAATTACTTTTTTTTTTATTAGGTTACCACTGGCATTCTTAAAATAAGATGCTAATTAGAAGAAGCCTTTTGAAGACTTGTTGCTCTGTGATAAATGCAAATAAAAAATCAACAACTAATGCAAATGCACTTTTCCCTTACAATATTTCGAAAATACATGTTTAAAACTATATCTGAGTGTACCTTTAATTATTCCTTGAAAGGATTTTTACCTCATAAATGGGCAGTGTATCAGAGTTCCAGGCTTTGATCCGGGATTCGTTAACATCTACTACTGTTACCGTGATCTCAGGACACATGCTGGCAATGACACTACAAGTCGGACCACCAACATACCCAGCGCCTATACAGCAAATTTTTTTTATCTGAAACATCTAAGAAAAGAGACAAACAGACTCAAACTCACATTTCCTTCAAAAACAATACCAACAAATAAGAGGTCTACAATGGTTCTAAATGGCCTCTTATTGACCAGCGAAGTACTGCAGGGGCAATTTATCCTGATCAGCAGGGATCCAGGGGCTCATGAGGTGGCCAGTGCCAAGTATCACATTGCTGAGCCCCTGGAAGTTAAGCATGAATGTTTAACTGTTTTGAAAGTTCAGCTGTTTTGGAACATTTGGTTCTTCTAAAACGTTCATTCTAAAATCTGACTTGTGGCTCACGACTTGTGACAGTGATTTCATATCCAGTCTCTCTTAAGAATTGCTATTAAATAAAAAGAAAAAACATAAAAACAATAACAATGAATAGTAAAACTCCACCATGTGTGTGTTTTTTTTGTTAAATTTAGGTAAAGAAAATATTTAGCATTTCAAACCTCAGTTCTTAAATGGTTCGGGTTAGCTCACTTAATAACTTTTAATAATAAATTACAAAAGTATCACAGTTAAACAAATTCACAGAGATCAATATCATGACATTTAAAAACGTTTCAAATATAAAGATAATCAGTCAATTAAATTTCACCCCATCAATCCAGTCCTAATTCATAGACTTGGTTCTCTTGATTCAGTACAGTTAGATGATTCGTAGACAGATTGATTCGTGAAAAAATTGTTTGAATCAAATATGATTTACATATAAGCCTCAGTTTTAAGATCCATAAATAAATATTATTAAGAACCAGATGAACAGCTCTGAAGCAAATAAACTTGTGTTTGCAAAAAGTCTCATCGATGTGAGAAATCCAGGCTTTTAAAAAGTATAATTAGTTAAATGATTCAGTTGGTTATTTTGCTTATCATATAATCTGAAGTTTTTCCCGTAAATATTTGAATTTTGTAACTCTTTTAACTTTTTAAAACAGCTGTTCAAGGGATTGAAGTCCAGACTCATACAAATGACCAGCTTTGAATTATAAGTCAGCTTCAGTGACAAAAGCACAACGTTTTAAACTCAATGAGTTTAAAGATATGCACTTTTTAAATCTTTTAAATGATGAATAATTTCAACAGCTCAATAGACTCACCTTGTCTTACGGTGCAGTTCTTTACTTAAATCTATCCTTTATGAATCTCAGCGTTGTATGCAAGTAATTCCTCCGTCTGAGGCGCCTTGTTCTTGAATGAATAAACTATTGATACATGAACTCCGGCAGAACATACATACATACAGACAGACAGACACACACACACACACACACACACACACACATACATACACACCCACCGGGAGGAGATAGCAACGTAAACACTTCAGAGAGGGGAGGGTGCACGCATCTACTTCCGGGTACATGCAATCTTTTCAAACTAAGAACAACTAACAAAGAAATCTAACAAGCGTTTTGTACCAAAAAGCCGTAGTTTTTACAGTCTAAATACAATTCAGCAACATTCGCATACTCTATAGAGCGAAATGAATATCGGAGCTTTAAATTTGAGGTGATTGCAAAGAGGGCGAAACGCTACGTGTGAACAACGCAGCCGTTTCAGCAACAGCCAATCAGTGACTATGAGGTCTCAGTGACGTCATTTCAAAGGAAAACGTTAGTGATCTCTGACGCAGAATTTACTCTTGATAGCAGTCATTCATAGATAATTATAATCAGAAACAAATGTGACCCTGGACCACAAATCCAGTTAAAAGGTATTTTTAATACTAAGATTTATACATAACATCAGCTTGTAGTAATTTTACAGCTTCTGAAAGCGGGATAATAACATTTCTACTGATGTAGGATTTGTTAGGATAGGATGTTTTTTGGTTGAGATTCAACTATTTGAAACTCTAGAATCTAAGGTGTTCAAAAGGTAAACTCTAAATAGCCTACTGAAAAAACTTTTAAAGTAGTCCAATGAAATGCTTAGCAACACACATTACTTACAAATGACTTTACGAGTAATACAAGTAAATATGAGCAATTCCATGCAAATGTCAACCTTGCCATGAAAAAAAAAATTACGTTTTCACCAAAATAGAGAAATCTTTTCTACATTTTTTGTGTAAGCAAGTATTTTACAGTGCTTTAAAAATACTTAAAAATGTCTTTGTCAATGCTTTTAAACAATTTAAATTGGACTTACCAAAGTCACACTAGTGGCAATTTCACATCTATCACATCCATTATGAAAAAGTGTCACATCCATAACGAAGTTTTCCCTCATAAATGCAAAAATGTCAAATAAAATCAAATCAATCATGTTTGTTCTATAGTAAGTCGACTCTTGTACTGTTAATTATCATTATTTCTTTTGGGTTGTGCATTTTAATTCACAGAATTTCTAAAAAATATGTTGCATACTGAAACTCGCAGACTTTTTGTGTCACATCCATAACACATGTTTATTTTCCTCATTTAACGTATACTTTCTATGTGAATTTATGTTCTGAATTTTTACTGCAAATGTCACATCTATAATGCTGGAATTGCTCGTATTAATTGGCATACTTTATTAAGTATTTACTAAAATATATGTTGCTCATTTATTCTTAACATTTTCCAATTAGGATTTCATATCCATCTGAATATTTACATTCAGAAACTGAAATATAAATTTGTTGTTGTTATGGTATGATTTACAAAAATAGCACAGCAATCAGGGACAGAGGCCATAGGGAGCACCGGGACATTTCCCACTGGCCTGCCACCGTGAGTCTGGCCTACCGCGCATCAGATGTGGCCTGACTGACAGTTACTTTGTCCCGGTTGAAAATGCATTCCCAGTCCGCCCCTGACAGCAATATACATACTAGCAGAGTTGTCTGATCTCAAACCTCAAAAATGAGATGAGCTCTTTTTCTCCTGTTCAACAAAATATTTTACAACGGTATTTAGACGTCTAAGGGATTAAGGTATTGATTTGTACTGTGAATTGCAATTAAACAAATAAACAACTAGGAGACTACCCACCACCACACCACATTTCCATGTTAAACAAAAGAAAGTCACAATGTGATGCTGTTATTATTGTTATTTATTTGAAGTAACCAAAAGTGCATAGATCCAGCCCTTTCTCATAGAGCAGTTTCATCTTAACAGTGTAGACAGAATTCATTGTATATGCCCTGAAATCCACACCACCACCTCAACTGACCTTTCCAGGAATCATTAGTCTGACCAATTAACTGACTTTTTGCAACAAAGATATTGTAACATTCTCTGTTACACCACACTTGAAACATATTTACATCTTTTCTTTGGTGTTTTTCTGGACCTTTGCTTTCTGTTGATGAATGTAAAGGTGCCAGAGCTAAAGTGCTACATTTCAATTTGTCTTTAGGCAAATCTGAAAAGGGAATCTCACCCTTTAGCATTAAAGGGATAGTTCAGCCCCCAAAAAAAGTTATTCTATCATTTACTCACACTTCACTTGTTCCAAACAAATTTTGTTCTGTTGAACACAAAAGAAGATATTTTGAAGAATGTTAGAAAACATTAACCATGATTTCCATAGATTTTGTTATTCCGACTACTAGGAAACAATTCCAGGATGAGGAAATGACAGGATTTTTGGCTGAACTGCCCTTTTAAGGATTTCTGTAAATTTAGCAGAATCCCAATACCATTTGACAACTGTTCAATTAAGTATAGCTACATAACGATTCCTGAGCAACTGGATGAAAACTACTTAGAATGCCATTTGACTGTACTAGCAGTTGCACTAGTGATTCTGTAGTGATTTTAAGGGTTAAATATGCTTTCGGAGTCTTCAGGGTGGAGAGGTCTGCTTTAGATCAGCCGTCTCTCTGTGATCAACAGATCCCAGATGATGACAACATTCACAGAGTCATGACTACATGGAGGAGAGTCAAGAAAATACTGGAATACACCCTTTTCATTATTTCCGTTTGCACAGAGAAAGGTGGTCTGGTCAACCAAAATGTGTGAGTCATTTCAAGTACATCCATGGTTAGAATTACCCAATGCAGAGTCAAGGCTGATGCTCTTACGCAGACGATGACATCACGTCTGTGAAATCATCATAGCTTTGGAATGTATAAGCTATCGTATTAGACAAGAAACAATCATTTCTTTCAGTCTACTCAAAATGATCCCAATTCTCCTCCATATTAAGGATTTGTTTAGTGTCATTATATAAGCCTTTATGTCATTGTAACAACTTACTAAATACATAATGATGCTGAATAATAAAAATATAAGATGAAGTAAGAAGCTGAAGACAGATTTATAAACCCTGAAATCTTTACACATACTGTATGAAACACCTTGCTGTTCAAGCATCTACGGAGATTAGCCTCCCGTTATTGGATGAAAGAATCTGAAAAACTGACAAGTAAGGAAAGATAGACTGGTCAGAGGAGCTGATCAGACGAAAGCTGGGTTAAAAGATCAAATCTCCTTCTGTCGGGAAACCGCTAGTCCACTGGAGGTGCTGGCGGCTCTCTGCCACGATTCTAAATGAAAATAAAAATAAATGTACGTAAACTTACAGCATTAATCTGAAATTTAAAGAAGCAAAATACATGTTTACTGATGGTTAAAACCTGTAAAAGACTTGGACTGTATCTATAAATCACCCCCATGATATAAAAGGCTTCTAAAAGGGAGCAGCCATTTTAAGTAGTGTCCGAAATCATAGTGGACGTTATATAGAGCACTGAATCCATCCCTCAGTGCACAGGAATAATGGGTCTACAATGTGTTCACAATACAAAGCACAGAGTTTACTGGGCCAAATTAATTTGCACATCTGACCACAAGATCTAAAAAAAAAAAAAAAAAGAAAAAAAACGCAAACCTATCCATCTAATTTTCAAAATAAAATATTTAATAAGTAACATTTGTGTACATAAGAGAAATTAAGTCTGTTTCATTACTAATAGACCGCTCAATAAAATGTAACTATTTGCTATCCTATAACAGGGTGAGACCAGGAGGTTGAAAGTCTGATCCTTCAGAGGAACTTATCAAACAAAACTCAAATTCACTCACTGATTTAATTAACTGCATCAAATGGACTATGTTAGTAGACTAATGTAGGGAATAGTGAATGAGGGTATAAAGGCCGATTTCGGATACAGCATTATGCTACGGTCACACTAGAGTTTGAGCATGCGAAATTCTGTCGTATGGCGCTATGAAAAGGGGCGGGATTAAACATTTTAAAAAGTAAGCAATAGGTGCATATTTTACATTTCTGTACAGACAGGTCATGTTTTGATCTTTAATTGGTTTCACAATGTCACGTGATGCGAGTTCACAGGTCCGAGTTTATCAAACGTGAATTTTGCAATGCAACAAACTGCAAAACTTGTCACACAAGCTTTCGTTTCTGATCTGCCACATTCACGTGCATATGAATGGAAGTCTGTGGGGCAAATAATGAAGTGTAACTGCTGCTTCACACTCACTGGCAAAAAATTTTGTGCCCCTGTTCATCTGCCATACAATATAGTTTTGGCTGTTGCAATTATATTTTATTTATTCATTCATTTATATGTATATGTTAGATACAAATAATGTCCCTTTGTTAATTTCCTAATGTAAACATACCAAAACTTAAACTAATAACGTCCGTGGCTAAGAACTTAAGACAATTTTAAAAAGGTGATTTATGTAGTATTTAGGGTTTTTAAGATTTCAGATTTTCAAATAGTTGTGCATCTGCCAAACATTGCCCTTACTATCCTACAAGTATACATAAATGGAACGCTTATTTATTCAGCTTTCATGTCATGTAACGATCTCAACTTTAAAAACAAATAGACACTTCAGACTTGTTTTAAGGGATTTAATTTAAGGGAATTAGACATTGACATGGTTGTTGGTGCCAGGTTCAGTATTTCAGAAACAGTTCATGTACTAGAATTTTCATGCACAGGCTTTTCTAGGGTTGGAGAAAAAACAGGCCTAAAAAAAATAGGTAATATTTAGTGAGTAGTGGTTCTGTGGGTAAAAATGCCTTGTGAGAATGGCTTGAGCTTAAAGGGAACTCGACTGTCCAGTTGTTGCGCACAACACAAAATCTTGAGCTGCAGCAGAACAACAATAGCTATAAATACAAGAGGTTGTCAGGACTGACGAGTCTTGATTTCTGCTGTGATATTCAGACGTTAGGGTCAGAGTTTACCTTTAAAATAAATAAAAAAACCACTCTTGCCATGCTTCAACAGTTCAAGTTCAAGCAGTTGTGTGTGTGTGTGTGTGTGGGGGGGTATTTTTAATCCCTTAGCACTAAACGAGCATTGTTTAAACACCCCAGCCCAAGTATTGCTGTTGGACATGTCCATTCTTATTTGACCACAGGGTACACATGTGATGGCAACGTCCAGCAGGATAACTAATTCAATTCGGTAAACTAAAATGGCCTCAACAGTCAAACGCAAAATTAAACAGAGCACGTTTGACATGTGCTGAAAAAGAGAGACTGGCATTTGTGATTCTATAATCAGGGTTCTTACACCTTTTCCAAAGTCAAATAAAAAACACATTTCAAGCACTTTCCAGGTGCATTTTCAAAATTTTCCAGCACTTTACAAAAGTGGTAAATTGCATAGACAGATATACATCATCACATCGTATCAAATTCTAATCATTATATTATTCTATAGTATAGTACAGGGGTGGGCAAACTCGGTCCTGGAGGGCTGATGTCCTGCACAGTTTAGCTCCAACTCAAATCAAACACACCTGCTTATAGATTTCTAGTGATCTTGAAGACACTGATTAGCATGTTCAGGTGTGTTTGATTAGTGTTAGAGCAGAACTGTGCAGGACACCGGCCCTCCAGGACCGAGTTTGCCCATCTCTGGTATAGTACAACATTCTTAGAACAATTTTGATTGCATATTTGCTCCGAGCCCAACATTTAATTTTGTAAATATAATTTACACGCATCTTAAATGTATTATGTTTCATCTTAAATAAACTTCAATATTCATTTCAAAGCATGCAGACAAAAAAAAAAAAAAAAAGACAGGTGAATCCCACTACAGGCACTTGTGCAGACTCCAGAGCTTTTATATTATGCAAAAAGCAAAATACTTTAATTTAAATACTTTATTATAATTACCTGTTTAATAAGATAAACACTACGATTAAGGCATTTTCAAGGAATCCAGCACCCATACGAAGCCTGTATAATGTCAGTATGAGCCAATAATTCAGATTTTTGTTTCTAACACTTGGCTGAATCTTTGCGACATAAAATTAAGGCAGTTACGGTAAAAATGGCCATTGAGTATGCACTGCAGCACATGCACTGACTATCATCTCATTGTGGATGTCATGGTGTTCGATTGTTGATCAATTCTAAGTGATAACTGACATAGTAGGATCAACATAATTCATTTGTTACTGAGGAAGTCTATCTGATATGACTTACACCACGTGGACCGAAGGGCTTGCTGTTGGCTGAAGGGCCCCTCATGCTGGCTGGGCGGAAGAGAAACAGCACAAGAGCTAGAACCAGCCATCCCATAATAACCATGGGAATAGTGATGTCGCCTTCTACTGAGGAGTTGGGGCCTGGCACTGTAAACGCACACAAAAAAACAAACACTTTTTTTTTACCTAGCATATGTTCCTTTTCATTTTTATTGATTGATTATGGAGGGCAGACACACTTACTGTCCTGAAGGCACTCTGTGTCTGTACAGTAGGACTGTGACTGTCTCAGCTTAGGAAAAAATACATACAATATTTATCAAGCAAGCTAAGCAATAAATGACAATACTCTGTGTATAAAGGTTTATAACTTGATATTGAATGTAACTGAATTGAAACGTGTTTGTGTATAAACTACTGGACTTTACCAAATGTTTGCTCTACAAATTAGATTATAAAATCAAACCAAAATAGGTCAAATGGTAATGGCGAATCTAGTTGCAGCAAGTGAACCAAGGGTTGTTAGCGCCCTCTACTGGGCAATCTTTCAAACTTAAGCTAAACTTTAACAGGCATAATATATTCAAAATCTGTTCACGATTTTAACATTCCAGACTGTTTGTACCTGAAGAATCGTTATTTCATAAAACAGAATGAATACTTTAAATTTAGACTGTATCTGATCAGTATTATTGAGTGGGCCTAAAGTGGGACACTTTAGTCAGGCAGGTGACCAAGAACCTGATGTTATGTTGCATGAGCTCCAGCATTTCTCTGTGGAGAGAGGAGAACCTGCATCTGCATAACTCCATCAATAAGACCCTACCACAGAGTCACCAGACAAAAGCCACTCCTCAGTAAAAGTCACAAGAAAAGTCCATCTACAGTTTCCCAAAATGTACCTAAAGAACTCTCAGACCATGACAAACAAAATTTTGTGGTCTGGTAAAACAGATGTTGATGGTGGAGGTGTGTTTCAGTGGCAGGAACCTTGATCCAGACAAGCCTCTCGGGAGGGGTGAATGCAGTAATGTACAAAGACAACCCTGATAAAAACCTGGTCTACAGCACTCTGAAACTCAATGGGATGAGCGTTCATCTTTCAAATGGAGAACAACCTTAAGCACACAGGCAGAATGGCAAAGGAAAGGCTATGGGACAACTATAACCATAGCCCAGAGAAACACCTGATTGAGCATCTCTAGAGAAATCTAAAAGAAATCTGGGAATCAACACTTCCAATCCAACCTGATGGACATTTAGAGGCACTGCACAGTAGTAACTACACAAAATTAGGTGTGACAAACTTGTAGCATCATTCTCAAAAAAGACTTGGGACTGTAAAAGTCTGTGAAAATGTACATGCATGTCATTTGTTTTTTAAAGAAATTTTGCTAAACACAATTTTTTGCTAAAATATTGTTTGTAGATTTGGAAAAAGTAAAGGGCTGTGGATACCTCTAAGACCCACTGTATTTTGGCAATTATGCATTAACTTTCACTATCCATTGTGACTTGACAACTTTTTCCTCTCCATTATAAACATTCACTGACACTGCTATACAAGATCAATATGCAAAATAATTTGTGGAGTGCGAGGTTTCATTTATATGACTCAAATTAAGAACAGTAACTGAGCTTAATTGCAAAGTCTGCTTAATTTAAAACCCTAAAGCATTCCTGTAGATAACTCAGCATATCATGGGTGGTAAGATGGAAAACTAACAGGTAAAAGTTTACTCTAATCAACAACTTGCATAAACAAATTTTGAAGTGTCTGTTTTATGTACATCTATACACACAAGATCACTTTGGAATACAACCACAATTCTCAACCACAACAACAAAAAATCTGAAATATTTGATTTACTAACATTAATTACCAAGTGGAAATAAAGCAAACATTTAATTCACTTTTCCTTTACAAACATCAATAGATCAGTAATTTAATAAACAATAATAAATTTACAATAATAAAATTCATGCACTTGTAATTTTAAAATTGTTTTGGTTATTATAATTTATTTTGTTAATGTATAAAACTAAAGCAGCGGTGTTATAAAATGATGATCTGTAAAAGAGAATTAAAGACTCATGTGAAACTCACCAGGTTGATGAGTCTCCTCATGGCATGTTCATGGGAGCAGATGCACTCGCAAGGGTCAAAACCTCCCTCTGCCATCCTCTACGCTCTCCTTTTTAAACAAATACACTCACATTTAGTTCAAACCTGAATGGGTGTGGGAAATTATAGTGGACTCACAGGAGGAATATAAACATGAATTCCAGAAAATTTAGGACTTTTTAAATGCCATAAACCCAAGAACAAGCTAATTGTGTTCTAGAAATATTAAAAATTTTTGATTTCAACAACTGCAACACACTCTAAAACAGTTAAGACAGAGACAAACAAAGTGAAAAGGTCACAGAATATCCCAATTAAACAGTTTTGAAGCAGTCCAACATTTTTATTTTCACCAACTACCATATTTAATTTTGTGAAAACGCTGGAGAAATCCAGAGAAATCTCAGTCTGTGTAGAGCAAGACAGGAATGCAGCTGAATGTGCTCCAACCTTTGAGCCTCAGATGGCACATGTTGTGTTGTTTAATAAAGGCACATGAGCACAGTCTGCTGCTGCATCAAGAAATGCCACTTGAATGTTTGCTAATGGTGAAAGCTGTACATCGGTTGGGTGCAGTAATAATGCTGCTGGTACTCAGCTGGCCAAAGGTGACCTCCGATCATCAACAACACAGTGAAGTCTGTATTTTAGCTCATTTCTCAGAAAGACACTGAGCTCACAGTGTCAAAGTTCTGAGAGACGATCCAGACTGCGGTGGTGGGTTGGCTGCTGCTTGTATGCCCACGTCATAATGATTGACATACCTGAATTGATTAGGCTCCTCCCGAAGCTACATTGTGAACTTCATTATATTGGATCACAACTCGCACTTGTTTATGAGTCAACGACTGATTTAATTCATCCAGTGAGAGCTAGTTAACAACCTACTGATTGAAATGATCCTGTCAAAGTGAGTCTCCAGGAAATGATTCATTACAAAGAGTGTGTCAAAGTTATTAATGATGAATGTTAAGATTTAGCACTCTGAATTAAAATCAGATTTAAGTCACAACTGTCTGTTTGTGAAGTACATTTACTGTAAAAGGTTGAGCTGTGAAGCCCATTGTTTGCATTTCTTCAATTTGGACAGATCCATATTTGTGTATTACCATATGAAATGGGTAATTTTATTTCAAAACTAAGCCTCACTAGGATAATGGATATAAAGCTAGTGTACTATGGCTAGTGTAATGCCAGCACACATTGCAAACATTTTGTTTTTCTAGATAGTTTATCATATACTAAAATTCTCATTTGTTCACTTGAAATAGTATTAATAATCTGTAGAAGCAATCAGTGTGCAGTGTAATTTAGAAATACATTAAAGGGTTTCTTCAAATTAAATTACAATCCGTCACTAAGTACTTTTTACTTTTAATATACAACTATATTAAAAATCAAGTCTGCATGTACTTTGACTTCTGTAAAATTAAAAAGTAGTATTTAATACCTTTACTGGAGTAACATCTTATAAGGATATCTGTAGTTGTGCTCAAGTGCTCGATTTACTTTGATCAACTCAACAGATTATTGAGGTTTATGAATCAAATTATTTATTCTGTGCAAAAAAACAACATTTTATAATCTATATACTCCACAAACAGTGTTCACAACTGCCTGGAAAGCAAGCTTCCTGATACAAAATGGATACATAGGCCACAAACTCAAATGTTAGCTCACGCGGTTTATAACTTTTTATGCATCATTCAAGATAACCAGTACAACATACACATCCTCCTCCTCCTCCATTGTTAACAAACAACGTCACAATTTTGCATTGCCATGTACATCATCATGCAACAGGTGCTGGTGCACCAGACTCACATCAACATTTTCCAGACAACATGCAAAATTGCAATGTTGTAAATAATGTCTTCTAAATGTTCTTGCACATACCAATGGTGAAAAGCCATAGGTTTATTTTTGCAAACTATTAATAGACGGTCTATATTTGGCCAACAAATTTATTTACACTAAAAAAGCTTTATTATGTTCAGCAAAAATATTTATGGGGAAATTGTCTCTAAAACAAATGTGTTACTTTGAGAACGGGATTAACGTGTGGTATAAACTTAATGTCCAAGCGCAATTTGTTTTCCTGAACTTCTCCGATTTCAGTTTTGCATATAGACCGAATTGACGAGAATTGCGTAGTATCATTTATACTTTTGTTTTAAAAAGACATTAACAGCTGATTAAAGTAAACTTTAATTTTGCTTTAAAATCGGTATGCTGTACTTATGTTTATACTGTGATGAGGAGATTAGCTGTCGAATATGAGAAGGGGTGCGCGCTCTGAAGTTTACAGCACTTCACGCAGTCATTAAATCAGCATTACGCGTCTGAAACGATAAGATGCAGCATCAGACTCAAGTACCGGGGAACTGGAATTCCAGAAGGGAACAGAATCGACGGCTACACCGGTGCAACGATCACTTGATAGATTTGTTCAAGTAGTTACGTGATTACCAGTACAGATATATAAAACTCGACGTTCAGTTCCGTGTTTTAGTAAGTGAAACCACTGAATATAGCCTACGAAACCATAAACAAACAAACAAAACTCGAGTTAGGTTTCAGGAAGGATGCGTATACTTATACTTATTTTAAAGAAGATACCACGAACCTTAGATAGATTCGATGCAATTTTACCACGTTAATTTGTCGTGGATACCTTGCTTCCTTTTTTAGAAACTTTACACTCAACCTAGCGACTGACTATACCACTAAAAAGTTACAAACTGCTTCTAAAAGCATGTAATAAATATAATTTAAGGTATACAAATTAAACAAAGTATAAAAAAACATTAAAATTGACAAGCCATCGTAAATCATCTTAAGTGAAGCATTAATTAAAATAGAATCCAACATTCTCAAGGAAGCAAAATGTACTTAAGTTCATTAACCAAGACAAATATTTTAATGAAGGCAACGTTAAAAAAAGGGATTATGAAATAAAAGAATATGTAAACTACAATGCAAATCAAACAGTATTTAGATATCTTACCAATGATTTGCACAACTCACTCGAAGAGATTTAGAAGCATTCGCTTTAAATAAGCAGCTCTGATCTGTTTATATCGCCCCTTGAGAGCCTCCAGTTGGACAGGCCAAACCCAGTGCAAATGGCAAATGCTTGTATGTTTGGCAAAGAGCTGCACCTCCGGCTGATGTTCCGTCTGTGATTTGATAGGATCGGCAAAGCAAAATAAGGAATGGTACTATGGCGAAGGCTTGGTTCATGAATGGTTAACACCTGCGCTGACGTTGATTTGTATCCTTCGTAGGGCGTCCAATTGCAGACGTAATTAATATTCATGAGATAAGTCTTCGGTACATTTAAGCAAATCAACAAGGCCGACTGGCCGAAAAGAACGCCTGCCGATTGATATACATGAGAGGACCCTTTAGCATAGTAATATTTACACGTTCGTGACTTCGTGTAGATGAATTAACATGGAGAGCCACGTCGCTGACGTGAAATGTCGCAGACTCTGAGATCATTTTGTGAAGACTAAAGACTTACCATATAATGTCAGCTTAAACCACGTAACGTCATAAAAAAGGAACTTAGACTTCTTCTGTTCAGAATAA
Organism: Danio tinwini; assembly: GCA_903798205.1. Lineage (NCBI taxonomy): Eukaryota > Metazoa > Chordata > Actinopteri > Cypriniformes > Danionidae > Danio > Danio tinwini. The sequence goes on along the minus strand of CAIGQZ010032649.1, from coordinate 4,534,608 downwards.
TGTCTTTTTAATACAATTGTTAAAACGGACACATTCTCAAGTTAAGATATTTTAGTAGATATGTTTGTATCCACTTGCATATAAAGAAGGAATTTTGTCAAATGCATCAGCTGCTTCGTTACCAGCATTATTCATATTTATTCTGTTGTTCAACAGTAGAAAGAAAGTAGCTACTAACTTTTATGTCTTACCAACACTTTAAACCAACAATTGATTTTGACACAATATTTTCCTGTTAGAAAAGGAAATAGACATGCAACCACGTTTAGTGTGCATTGTGCAAAAACAATATTTTAGAGAAGTCTGTCATCATAAATTAAGAGTGCTATTATGCATGAGTGATGTTGCATGATGATTCAGTAAGAGTGAATCAGGGACAAGAATGGTCAGTATTAGTCATTAATTAGTCATTAATAGAGATTTATTTATATCTAATATAAATAGTAGATGGTGACACAGTGGTGCAGTAGGTAGCGCTGTCACCTCACAGCAAAAAGGTTGCTGGTTCGAGCCTCGGCTGGGTCAGTTGGTGTTTCTGTGTGGAGTTTGCATGTTCTCCTCGTGTTCGCGTGGGTGCTTCAGTTTGCCCCACAGTCCAAAGATATGCAGTACAGGTGAATTAGGTAAGCTAAATTGTCCGTAGTGTATGAGTGTGTGTGGATGTTTCCCAGAGATAAGTTGCGGCTGAAAGGGCATCCGCTGCGTAAAAAACGTGCTAAATAAGTTGGTGGTTCATTCCGATGTGGCGACCCTGGATTAATAAAGGGACTAAGCTGAAAAGAAAATGAATAAATGAATGACTAACAGATATAAATATTTTTTTTTAACCAAGATGAGTTTTATTTTAAAGGACTTAAGTTTATTTCTAATGCATTCAGCTGTACAACTCCATCTGTATAAATGCATTGTTTGACAGACCTAATTAAATGAGGCTGAATTTACCTAAAATCTGAATCAACTAATTACAGTTGATTTGACAATGTGCTTAATCTAGAGTTCTCAAAATGCAACATGGCAGCAGTTTATATGGGAAAGCAATTGAATGCTAATTAACCATATTTTCAGACTGTATTTGCTATATATTTGATTGTCTCCCTAATCGTATTCTGTGGCTTTATTATACGAGGGCAGTTTCAGTCTTAATCTCACCCATCGAATATATCACAGATGTAATGCGATCAATGCAAAGTACACAACCGTTTAAGATAATATAAAGGTCATCGATACAGAAAATAACATCAAGTGAAAATTTGCAGTTAATTGGCATCTGAATTGATAGACGTATGAATAATGTGACGGCAAAATGTGGTCACACATACTTTAAAGTTGAATAACATTTTACTCAATCAAGGGAATACACAATCACCACAAATAGTAGTGAACACAAACACACACAGACAAAGTGAACAAAACACTCCATGTGACTTCAGTGGTTCAACTGTCACACAAAACTCCAAAAACGAAATGATTTTGTCTACATCAGATTAGGCTGGATGTTAACTACGGCCAAATAAACATTGTGTGTTGCTTGCTTTTTCAGTATGTTGATGTTTTTTTTTTGTTTGTTTTGCAATAGCAGGTGATTACAATAAACATATGGTAGAATAAGTATAATACAAACAATGCAAATTTATTATTTTTTTGCACAAAAAGAGAATGACCGTTTTTAAGTATTACAATGATATGGCAAAGAGAAAGATAGTGAGAAAGAAAAAAAGACAATAAAATAATGAAATGAGAGAGAGAGAGAGAGAGAGAGAGAGAGAGGGGGCACATAAAAAAAAAATAATACAATTGAATGCAGAATATTAAATAAAGCACATGTTTTAGAAGTTTTAATTGCTTTCTTGTTATGAGACTCTGAAATGGTATTCAAGTACAGATCCAATTCTCATTTAAAAAATACAAAATCTGGTTTACATTTCGTATATTTATTTACACTTATGTATAAACAACTTTCCAATAAATAATATATTTGTCTGTTGCTTGTGTTGCTGACTTTAAAGGCAATATGTTGTGTTAGGTTTCATGGAAAATATCTTTTTTTAATGTTTTAAGGGGTTTTTAATCTTTTTATTGGATAGCAGAAAGCTGAGACAGGAATGTGTGGGGAATGATTGGCAAAGGACATCAAGCTGGTACCCATGAGCACCTAAGTGCTATGTGTCAGTGCACTTAACCAGCAGGCTACTGGCACTGAGCATGTAAAATATCTTAATTTGTATTCTGAAGTTGAAGGTCCCAGAGAGTTGTAACAACACAAAGATGAGTAATTAATAACAGGATTTTTGGGAGAACTAACCCTTAAGGGCACCTCAGTTTTGGATACTGAAAGTGGAAGAGAGCTCTGTTCAGTCACTGCCACACTCACAAAACTGGTATCAAGATTTGAACCTGCAACTCTCCAAGCATGGTTGAATAACCTCAATTTCAAATTGTTTGTAAAGTGGAAAAAAGTTCTTATCAATAGCTTTTGTTAACTATTGCATACAACACATCAAGCTATTGTATTATTTTTAAACATTCCCTGCTGAAAAAACAGCATATGCTGGTAAGGTATGTTTTGGTGCTGGTATGCTGGTCTTGCTGGTTTCAGTGCTGGTCTTGCTGGTTTCAATGCTGGTTTTGCTGGTCTTGATGCTGGTCTTGCTGGTTTCAGTGCTGGTCTCAATGCTGGTCTTGCTGGCCTGAGTGCTGGTCCTGACCAGCATTGAGACCAGCAAGACCAGCATTAAAACCAGTAAGACCAGCATCAAGACCAGCAAAACCAGCATTGAAACCAGCAAGACCAGCATACCAGCACCAAAACATATGCAGTTTTTTTCGGCAGGAATGTCACCACAGTTTCAACTTTTTAGTTGTTAATTTTAAGAAAAAAATAACTCAGATTTAGCATGGCATTATAATGCTAAATAAGTATTGTATGTTACAGAGATTTATCTTCACGTTCCTGTTAGATTCTTAAAAAAGGACCCATGTGATTTAATGCTTAGTCTAAAACAATATAGGACTAAATTGTTTGCAAATGCAGTGAAAGGGGTGAGGATGGACCGTTGTGATCTGAACGCATCACGTGGGGGTAAAACAGATGCATCCGAGTTTTAGCAGCACGACATCATGTGACAGCACCACATCATATGGGAGTGAAACTAGATGTGAACGCTTTCTGGATCTGTCAAGACTGAGCTCTGCTTTTCTGCTGCATAACATATGACTCAACAAAGAGGGACAAACGCAATGCTGTAGTGCAGTGTTTGAGTTTTCCAGGCTATTATTGTGTTTACTGGTGTTTATCTGGTGCTTTCCGTACTGTTTTAGGAGGGAGGGAAGGAGAGAGAGAGAGAGAGGGCGAAGGAGCGCAAGAGGGGTGTGAAAGTGAAGCTATATCATTCTTTGCGGACTGGAGGCTCAAAAACAGCGGAAGAGAGAAAGAGAGAGAGTGAGAGAGAGAGGAATCAATCAGCCATGGCAAATATCGCTGTGCAGAGGATCAAGCGAGAGTTTAAAGAAGTGCTGAAAAGCGAAGAGGTTTGCAAAACGCTACTTTACTATATTTTCCGGCCCGTTAAGAACAAATAGAAGGACTTTTGGCGATGAACACACATAACCCAATGAGCTAGCCTAGCATGCTAAGCTAACGTTAGCATGAGCTGTCATATGATGGACTTAAGATACGGAAGTCACACTTCTGACAAATGTGCTACCCTCGATTTTATAAGACGAAAACATAGACCGAAATGTTTAATTCATTTATGAACATGACAGAGTGCGATTAAATTTGTGATGGCACACATCGAGCTTAAGCCATGGAGCTATTTGACATAGTTAGCCGGCTAGCTTCACCAACACTTCTTTAGTGTGCAATAACAGCACGCGCACTCACTGTTTAAAGGTTGGTTTTCTGTTTTGAAATATCTATTAGGGGTTTACTGATCGTGTTTCTACGTTTTTGTGTGTGTTGGTGTCAGTTAACAGGACAGCTAGGCTGTGCTTTTTCAAAGTAATGCAGCACCATAGCTGTTTCAGAATCTCTTAAGCTGTCTACATAGACAGCATTTTTGGAATTACATATACATATCATGCTATCTACTAAGGGTGCTTACTGTGTTCAGAAGACAGTTTCATAACTTGACTATACCGGTCGTTTCTTTGTTCTGTAAAAAAGAAGCACACAAAACTGGTATCTCACTTACTTGAATACCTTTTTGTTTTGCTTTATAACAGACGAGTAAAAATCAAATAAAAGTAGATCTGGTGGATGAAAACTTCACAGAGTTAAAGGGAGAAATAGCAGGACCACCAGACACACCATATGAAGGTAACGAGAGCTCTTTCATGATGTTTGGTAGTACATTAATGCTGGAGGTAAGATTATAACATGCAAACTGTTTTTTTCCACAGGGGGAAGATATCAACTAGAAATCAAGATCCCTGAGACGTATCCATTTAATCCACCCAAGGTAATTCAACAAATATTCATTCTGCTGTTTTTACATATAATATTGCCAAACCTTTTGACATAGACCTACTTATAAGAAAAATGAATGTTAGTAATATAAAAATAAGTAGAATATAGCACCACATAGAATTAAAATAAGGTGATAAATGAGTGAAAGAGGATAAAAAATATCATGCATCTTAAATATTATATTGCATGATATTGGAAAAATCTAACTTTGCAATATGTTTTATTTTGCGATGCATATTGCAATATTTTTTTATTTTGAGATACATATTGCGATAGAATTGAAGAATTTATAGAGCAACTGGGATGATTCTGCAGCGGGAGTGTCTCCATAAAATCCCAAAAATAATCTATACAATTTTTGGGGTGCTCTGACATCGTTGTGGTCGGTCGTATTTGCAGTGTATTTCTGTATTTGCATGTGTTTAGTGAGAGACTGATGAATTAATGTTTACTATTTGCATCTTCATTAAAACAATCAACAATCTATACAGTTTTCGGGGTCACCGACACATTTTCATTGTGGTCTGTGCTATTTGCAGTGCTTGTCTGTATTTGTATATGTTGTGAGTGTTTTCATACATGACAATCTATAAATTCAGTCAAGACAAAGATACAATTGAAATAAAGTGTTTTATCGTTTCCAGAGTCTAACAGTATTCAAGTACAGTAACTCAATGATAAAAATACAAATACTTCAATAAAATTAATCGTAGTTAGGGTCACAAAAGGTCACAATTTCTTAAAATCATTAAACAATCACAGGCATCAAAAAACATGCAAATAATAAATTATAATACAAACTCAACATTGCATATCCTGCGACGTGACTATTGCGAATGATCACATTGTAATATCGATGTTGAAACGATATATTGTGCAGCCCTGTTATGAAGTTAAGTTCAATAACATTTGTATCTGGATGATATTTGTTTATATTCATTAAGGCAGTTGTTGGTTAGTGAGGTTCAGTAAATGACTGTACTGCTGTAATTGAGTTGTCTGGATACAATCAGTATGTTAAGCACTTTAAAGACACAAGGTTAAAGAGTATTTCTCTTAAGTTCAATATTGATTTGCATTTAGAATTTAGAGGAAAAGCTAAAATTAAAACTTAGATGTGAACTAACCAAACTAGACATGAAAAGAAAGATCACATAAACAACTTGGTTAAAGGTAAAAATCAACAAATGATTCCTGTTTTAAATATTATACAGGGAGTGCAGAATTATTAGGCAAGTTGTATTTTTGAGGATTAATTTTATTATTGAACAACAACCA